>CP139506.1:86246950-86280032 GCA_021014915.2 Artemisia tridentata subsp. tridentata
TGGACTAGGTCTCAGGACATTGAACTTGTCAATATTATTGGAGAGCCTACTGAAGGCATGCTCACCAGGAGCATGGCTGCTAGTCTAAGAGCAGCCTCAGCCAATGAATGCCTATTTGTGGACTTCATTTCCACAATTGAACCCAAAAGTGTTAAAGAAGCACTTACACATCCAAGTTGGGTTCAGGCCATGCATGATGAACTGGAACAATTTGACAGAAACAAGGTAATGACCTTGGTCAAATGTCCTGAGAATGTCTAAGTCATTGGCATGAAATGGGTATTTAAAAACAAAACTGATGAAAATGGCATAGTCATTAAAAACAAAGCCAGACTTGTAGCCAAAGGCTATAATCAACAAGAAGGCATTGACTATGAAGAAACATTTGCACCAGTAGCAAGGATGGAAGCCATCAGGATCTTCCTTGATTTTGCTACATACATGAACTTCAAGGTGTACCAAATGGATGTTAAAAGTGCTTTCTTAAATGGTTCACTGAAAGAAGAAGTTTATGTTCAGCAACCTCCTGGATTTGAAAGCCATGAGTTTCCTGATCATGTCTGTAAGCTTAATAAAGCCCTTTATGGACTGAAACAAGCTCCCAGGGCATGGTATGAAACTCTTTCAGCCTTTCTGATCCAAAACAAATTTGTCAGAGGCAAGATAGACAACACATTGTTTATCTATAAGACAAATACTGATGTCATACTAGTACAAGTGTATGTTGATGGCATCATCTTTGGCTCAACAAGTTACAAGCTTTGCAAACAATTTGAAAAACTAATGGCTAAGCATTTTGAAATGAGCATGATGGGAGAATTAACCTACTTCCTTGGTCTTCAGATCAATCAGACTGATAAAGGAACCACTATCAGTCAAGAGAAGTATGTTAAGAACCTACTGAAAAAGTATGAACTCAGTGACTGTGCCTCAGTCAAGAATCCCATGGTTCCTCTAAACAACCTTGGTCCTGATCTCACTGGTAAACCAGTAAATCAAACTCTCTTTAGAGGAATGATAGGATCACTAATGTATCTACTTGCATCAAGGCTTGATATCCAATTCTCAGTATGTCTATGTGCCAGATATCAATCTGACCCAAGAGAATCACACATCACAGCTGTGAAAAGGATATTCAGGTACCTGAAAGGTACTCCAAACATTGGATTATATTATCCAAAATGTTCAGGCCTTGATCTTAAAGGATACTCAGATTCTGACTATGCTGGATGCAACATGGACAGAAAAAGCACCTCAGGCTCTTGCCAAATTCTTGGTGGTAAACTAGTCTGTTGGAGTGCTAAGAAGCAACAATCAGTTGCCATGTCCTCAGCTGAAGCTGAATATGTTGCAGCAGTAAGTTGTTGTGCAAATGTACTCTGGATGAAAAGTCAACTCAGTGACTATGGAATTCAGTACAAGATGGTTCCCATCTTTTGTGATAACACAAGTGCAATTGCCATCTCTAATAACCTTGTTCTTCATCAGAGAACAAAACACATTGATATAAGATATCACTTCATCAGGGACCATGTCATGAATGGTGACATAGAATTACACTTCATTCCTACTGAATATCAGCTAGCTGATATATTCACCAAACCATTGGATGAACCAACTTTCACCAGACTGAAAGCTGAACTAGGAATGTTGGATATTGAGAATCAGTCCCCTGATTGACTCCATCCAAATATGTGTAAATTCTGAATCCCTGACTCAATGTGTTCTTCAGTGAGAAAGGTCACTGAACTTCAGGAACTAAACCCAAGTTCCTGAACCCTGAACCTCAGGAATTAGACCCAAATTCCTGATCACAAGAACCATCAGTGACTAAACCCAAGTCCTGACAATCAGGTTCACTGAATGACAAGTCATTCAGGGTCCTCAAGAGACATTAAATACTGACTTAAATGCTCTAAGTATCTAGTTAGTAAATGTCTGAGGTTGGTAACTGAACTCATATTTAATTTAAGAATATTTGTTCTTTTTGCCTTTCTGGCTTCCACCTCTGGGCCACCACATTCCCACTTGGCATTAAATGCCTCTCCAATCACATTACAGATATGTGATGACTCATCTCTGCAAATTACACTTTTGCAGAACTGTTCAACTGTTCACCTTGACTGTTGCGCCAAACCAGGGAAAAGTGGAGTGTTGGCATTAAATGCGGATCCCAAAACATTTTATTCAAAACTGTTTCCAATAATTCTTTTTGAATAAATTAAATCCGCTTAATGCCTAAAGTACCCTACACTTCACTTTCCTATAAATACCCCAACCAAAAAGAACACACACACGTCTATTAGAAATTTTAAGCAAATTCTGCCCATTTTTTCTCTCAAAACTAATAGTGTGTGTTCTTAGCTTTAAGAAATCCCAAACCATCTTTGTTACCAGACTTACCAACAAATATGGCTTCTTCTAAAGCTATGACATACGCCCCTAATGTGGATTTCACATTGGAGGGTGTAGACCTCACCAAGAACAATGTGGTGGGAAACTTTTCCTATCCACAAAAGTTCCCAGCCTACAAGAACGTTATGAAATATCTTCAAAATTGTTTTCTTGCAAAGGCATTTACCAAGACCCCCTCAGTCATCTACCATGACTACCTGAGGGAATTCTGGTGTACTGCTGTGGCTACTAGCCCAAAAGACACCAAAGAATCCATCATCACATTCACAGTGATGAATGGGAAAAGACCCCTTTCCCTGGATTACAACACCTTCATCAAGGCCACAGGTCTTGATTTTGCTGAGGCTTTTGAGCCCAATCCCACTGATCAAGAGGTCAAGAATGAATTAATCCTTCTAGGACCTCATGACCTCAGACGTCCTGATCAGTCTGCTGGAGCCTTATTGGAGAAGGCTCCACTAGTCAAAACCTGGTTCCACCCAGTCTGGAGGATCCTGATGACATTTGTCATTCAGGTCCTTGGGGGGAATAAATCCTCAACGGAGCAATTGAACTCATCACAACAATTGATGTTGTTCAGCCTCCTGGAGGGTACAAAGATTGATATCGGAGGAATAATCTTCCGAGACCTCGTTGCCAAGCTCTCAGGAAAATCTAGGCAAAAACATTTGTCTTACCCTAGGTTTATTTCCTGTGTGCTTCAGGACCTTCTTGGTTCTGACTATGAAAGGTCTAACGTCGAAGGCACAAAGCCTGACGTCTTGCATAAGACCAATTTTTCTAGTGGCATCCCTGAGGTAACACCCATTGCCCTGACCACCTATATGATGGAGGTGATTCAGGGGGAGAACGCTGTTTCTCCAGTACCTTCACCTACAAAGAAGGTGAAGAAGACAAAGAAGGGTCAGTCCAGTAAGGTGGTTAAACCCAAACCACTCGCCACTGAGACTGATGCCGAAAACCAACTCAACCTTAAAAAGAGGTTGAATGTGGCCCAGGCCTCTGAGACACCCACTACAGAGACCCTCCTGACCACAAAACAAAGGCCAACGGATGGCACTGAGCAATCATCCTCAGTGTCTTCGGGCAAACCCTTTCCACATGTTCCCACTGACATACACAAGTCTGAGGGATCAGGAACATTCACCATTTCACATCCCCATGAAGGAACTGACAAATCACAATCAGTTCCTGAGGGAGAAAAGGGTTCTAAATCCTCGGTGGGGCAGCACTACTCCACTGAGAAGGGGACCCACAACCTCTCACATCCCGATGAAGAAACTGATAAATCACAATCAGGGCCTGAGAGAGAAAAGGGTCCTAAATCCTCAGTAGGACAGCACTATCCTACTGGGAAGGGGACCCACAAACAATCACATCCTGCTAACGTTCCTAATCAATCACACTCAGGATCTCAGGGAGTTAAGGATCCTAAATCCCCAAAAGGACTGTACAATCCTGATGGGAAGAGGGTCCGTCAATCATCACAATCAGTGCCTAGTGATACTACTGGAAAACACCCATCAGTAGTTGAAGGCGCTAAGGGGGACAAAGACTCAGAGGGAAAGAAACAACCCGCTGATATGGAACCCATCAACCCCTCAGGCGGATCCATTCACTCAGGAACTGCCCCCAAAAGCCAAGCTGGTATTACCCCAGTTATTATGGCTAGTCAGGCTGAGCAAACCCACTCAGTTATTATGAAAACGGGGCCAGGACTTGGCCAAAACAAAGGCGAGTCTTTTTATGAAGAGGAGCCGGTTGAATTTTTGGGTATTGAGTCCATGGGGGACTTTCAGGCTCTTATTGAGTCTGATGAAGAGCTCAAGGAAGAGAGTGAAGAGGAAATTTTTGAGGCAGGTGAGGATATGGAAACTGATGTACAATCTGAACACTCTGAACAACCTGAACAATCACATCAGTCATCTCCAAATCCAAGTGAAGAATCAGAACCTCAAGCTGCTGGTTCTTCGAATACTGAAAACATCCTCACCAAGTATGACAACACTCTTCCTCTCACTGAGAGACAATTGGTCAAGTTCCTGCTCAAGACCAACAATGCTCTCTTCCAAGGTCTAACTGAAGAAATGTTTGACCAGCACACTGAAGTCGTTGTTCATTATGTAAACCTGAAGGAATCAGTGGAAGCCCATCATGATGATGAAAATGAGCACATGTCATCTATCTCCTTCTCCCTGACGAATCTTGATTCAAATTTAAAACTGTTCAACGAGTCTCTCACCAACTTACAAAAGAGCGTTGACACTATTCAAAGTCAGTGAAAGATGACCCTGAGCTAAACAAAAAAGTTCTTCAGGCTTCAGAAACTTACCAGCAACAAACTTCTCAGTTGACTGAGCTGGTAACTGTGCTGAGATCCTCAAATCTTCAGGGACTCAACTCTTCAGTGGACTCCATTCGATCTTTCGTGGGTCTTATGGAGTCCCAAATGGCTTCTTTGGCTTCATCTTCTTCCTCTATGGCTTGTAATCTTGGGCCAAGGATGACTGCATTAGAGGCTTCTCAGGCTTCTCTTGAGACTAAAGTCTCAACTCTTCAGGAGGGCACCTCAGACATCAAGTCCATGATGACTGAGATCTATCAGGCCTTCAAAGGTCAAGCTCCCTCAACTTCAGTGAGCACACCAACTCTTGCTCTTACTATGGGTCAAGCAACAGTTGAGGGGGAGAATGTCACTGAAGAACCTCCACAACCTGAACAAGAACAACCTCCTTCTCACACTGAGGGGGAGAATCCTGAAGCCACCACATCTTCATCCCACCAAGACAAAGGAAAGGGCATTCTCACAACCACTGAGCCTAAGCCTATAATCTTGGTGCCTGCCTCCAAGGAAAGAAGGCCAGACCCTGATGAACCAGTCAGGGTTCCTTATGAAATCAATGGGGTAATGAAACTTCTCACTCATGCTGAAATTCAAGCTCACATAGAGAAAGAGGAGGCAGCAAAGAAAGCTGCTGAAGATGAAAGGCAGAACAAGCTTGCTCTCATTCAGGTTGCAAGAGAAGAGGCTGAGAAGATTGAGATTGAGGCAAAAGACCTTGCTAAAAGGAAAGGTGGCAAGAGCTTTGTGGAAGCTCAGAATGCTGAAATGGCTGCCATCAGGCAAAGAAGGGAAGAAAGAATGAAAAGGACTGAAAAGATCAGGCAAAACAGGATTAAGAGATATTAGTGGATCATGACAAACAGGTTGAAACCAGAACCAATCACTGATGTCAAGATTCATCGAAACGCCACGCCTGCCACTGTTACTGTCTACAGAGGTGCTGACATGAGAAACTTTGATGTTCATACCCCCTTCAGATTCGCTGACTTCGGGATCACTGAATTGGATGAGTTGGGTCCAATATTAGTGAAAAAATTAAATGTTGTGGTCCCTGGTCTATTGAAGTCCCTGAGCCTGAGGTATGAAAGATTGGCAGCAGCACCTCAGGAACTTGGTATTCCATCTCTTCTTCCTGCTTCAGCTGAATAGCCTGCCCCTTCTCAGTCTTCTTCAAGAAAGAGAAAGAAGATTGAAGCTGAGCCTGAGATCAAAGTTCCTGGTCTTGACTGCAATAGGGCTCTCCCTGAAGGTGTTCCATTCAGGAACAATGTGGTCATTGAACAACCTGAGAGAGGTATGTTCTTCATTGATGAGTTCGGTGACCAAGCCTTTCAGAGATGGAGTGATATTGATCTATCAGGGATCAAAGCCATGCTTGGCTTTCTAATGATGGCCTCCCCACTCAAAACTTCTGAAAATGCGAGGTTTTGTCAAGATCTGAAAAGGAAAATCCGAGAGCACCCTGACCAACAAGAACTGCAGTCAAAGAAGCCTAAGCTTGAAGCCCTTGGGATTAAGTTGAACTGATGAATCTGCCTGACTACCACCACCACCTTTTGTACTTAGTTTTGATAGGACTTGTAATGATATTAATAAGATGATGTTTTTATTATTTCAGTGTCCTTATTTACATTCTAGTACATTCAGTATGAGTAGAAGTCATTAGCTCACTCATTACTGATCAAAACACTTAGGAATAATTTATATTCAAATAGGGGGAGATTGTTGGGTCCGTCAGTACCCAAGAATACTTAGAACAAGATTTGAACACAAATTAACTAAGTGTTAACTTAAACCGAGAACAATTCAAGTCACTGAGAGAACAGCCTCTCAGTGAGTCATCTTCAGGATGCTTAAGGCGAGTTCAAAGAAGGACTCACTCTCAGGAAGGCGGTACTCCCTGAGTAGGACTTAAGCCGAAGAAGAAGATGATGGTTCAGTGAGTATTGGACAAGAACTCACTGAACCCCAGTCTCCTCAACAACATTAAAGTGATTGAAGACTGAGGAACCAATGCCTGAAGAATAGGCGGGAACAAAAGGGAAGGATCTGAGAAGATAAGAGTGTCAGACCAAACACTCTTATCTTGTCAGACACCAACCTTCCCTATTACGGCTAAAAGTCATGGAGTGTCAGCCAACAACTCCCAAAGTCTTATTAGCCCATTCCTATTGGTTCTTGGAAATGACAATTACTGTTTGTAATTGTCAGACACGCTACCTCAACAACTTGTAATATTTTAATCACTTATACTTAGATTACATGTGTATAAATAGATCAGATGGAGAGAAGTTAAGTGTGCTTTGTATATTGAAAGCTTAGAACTTTTACAAAGTAACTTATCTCCTACAAAGTGTATACAACTCACTGAGATAGCTCAGTGGGTATATTGTTACCACTCAAGCAAAACTTGAGTTTCGATAGGAGACACCATAAACCCTTGTCTATTCAATCCCAAGTGTTTGTTCCGCAAAACACTTGGGTAATAGATTCTTGGAATTATTTCTAATAAGAATTTAAACGTTGAAAAATATTGTGTTTTTTTTTATATTCACGTATTATAACTGTTAGAAATATTCTTTGCATTGATCTCAGTCATAAGCTCACTTAGTTTAACTTAATTGTTATTACTCGGTGTGCTAAAGGAAAAACAGAAATTGAACCTAAGATGGATACCTTTTTATGTAATTTGCTTTTTTAATAATGTACATAGTAGTTCCGCGAACACCTTTGGTACAAAGGGCCCCTTAATTAAAAGAAGGCTACAAAAAAGCTTCTATATGAATATGAGACGCGTGTATTACTTTCCACTTTTCATGTGCATTTTATGGGCCATGATCATTAAAAATACAACAATCTTATGTTGCAATATTGGCTCTTTCCTCTTTGTGATGTTTAATTTGTGCTTTAAGTAGTACTACTATCTTATAATAATATGATAAGATTCGAAATTATGTTGCAAACGTTTGCTACACGCCATTTTTTGTCAACTTTTCAACATTAAAACGAAAATTTTGTTAAAGACCAATGCCTTGATGGTATGGAGTACCTATCATATAAGTAGCTTCATTATTTTCCTTTGAGATGCTCAACTAGTTCTTTAAGTATATTTGAATGTGTAAATTGCAAAAATCGTCCTTGTGGTTTGGTAAAATTGCACGTTTGGTTCCTACTGTTCATTAAGTGCAAAAATGGTCCGGATTTGACACTGTTTCATTCACTTTTGGTCCTTTGGCATTGCAAAAATCATCCGTGTGGTTTGGCCAAATTGCACGTTTCGTCCTTGTGGTTCGGAGGACGAAGGACCAAAAGTGAATGAAACAGTGTCAAATCCGGACCATTTTTGCACTTAATGAACAGTAGGGACCAAACGTGCAATTTGACCAAACCACAAGGACGATTTTTGCAATTTACTCTATATTTGAATTAGAACTTGATTGTAGCAACTATAGCATATGGTATACACTATCAATAACTCGTGGTAAGCATAAGCAACAACGATACTAATGCAACCGTTATGTTAAGCCAGAATATATGCTTGATTCATTAGGAAAATTTTATGTTTGCGTATTTAAATTGGTTACCAGCAACTAGGGGTGAGCATCGGTCTAAGACTGGACCGGACTGATCAAGACCGAGACCGAAATAGCCTAAAAACCTAGACCGAGGACCGGACTGAATGTGTTCGGTCCTTCAGTCGGTCGGTCCAAGAAGGCAAAATGATCGGTTTGTACACCGGACCGGACCGAGACCGAAATAAGGAAAAAATCTGGACCGAGACCGGACCGCTGGTCCTTCAGTTCGGTCGGTTATCGATCGGTCCGGTCGGTCCTTTCGGTCCCGATCAATTTTGGGTCTGCGATGCTCAGCCCTACCGGCAACTGCTACCATCAAGTCATCAACGTTTGGTTGTGACATTTATCTAACGATTTTATAATTCCATTTTTAAATATGACGGTGGTTCGTGAAAATGATGGTATTGGTTTTGATATGGATATGTTCTTATTTTAGAATTTGTACTTACCAAATTAGATTATAATAGTGTTTAATATAAATATAAAAGGAAACTTGAACTTTGTTAAATAAAAAATGACATATATTTAAGTTAATTTTTATGTTCATTTATTGTGCATTAAATGCATAATTACTTTAAATATGAAAGAACAGATTGTTTAATGCGTGTATTACCCAGTAGGTAATATTTAGCAAAACAATTCTTATTTTACAGTTTTATTATTCTTTTGGTATCTTTTAAAGTCAAACCCTTGAAATCTTCAAGAAAATTTGTATAATTTATGTTTAGTTATGAGGTATTTATTGTTCATTTACTAATGTCACATGTTACCTTAAATCTTACTTATTAGTATCTTCCTAAAAATCAATGAGTACATTTTTTTTTTTTTTTTAACTCCACAACACTTACGTAACCCAAGTTTACTTTGTTCTATTGTTTAACAATTCTATACGCTATGTGTCTATGTCGATATAATGGTCACAGCATGTTATGTTGCTGTAAACAAGGTATTGGGTGTTTAATTTGTGAAAAATATAACAATGATATAGTTTGGAGACTAATGAGTAAAAGACACGTAAAAGAAAATATAATTTATCATGCATAAATTACATCTATCGATTAGGGAGGTGTACTCAACATGTTTTTAGCTAAATGTCATATCAAGATTTGAATAAGTAACAATAAGCAGTATATAAATGTCAGTGCGATGTGTGAATAAGAACTTTTCATCCAAACACGTCTCATTAATTTAGTTGTATTGTAACTATGAGCGGATTCTGGAATCTAAGTCACCGGATGCATAATTTTCTTTTTTCTAGTATTAAAGAAATAAAAATGAATTGAAAGGTACAATTTCATTAAAATTAGTAAACATATTAAGAAGATATATATTTCTGACATATTAGTGGAATAACTTAACAACAGATGCATGTATTTGTGTGACAAAAAATTTCGGTACTAGGTTCATTTTATAGATAGTAGGATTTTTAACGAAAATTTACACTAAGCGAAAAACATCTATCGAATTTCCGGGAATCCTCAAAAACCCCCCTAGGTCTGTGTTATACCTCAAGAGATGACAACACGGGAGTTTTAACATAAATAGTCAAATACTTACTTTTGGTGATATGTGTTTAATGGCTAACTAGAACTAATTATTAGAAATATTAATACTAGTCTTTTTGTGGGACTATATATATGAACAAGGTGAACGAACCCGCCGCGTTGCGGCGGGGGTGTTGCTACACTTTTTTGTGGAACTTAAATATCACATTCAAACGCGTTTCGTGTTTGCTAAACTTTTTTGTAGAACTTAAATATCACATTCGAACGCGTTTGTTACAAATGGTTTATCTACACGATTACACATGATTGTTACTACACATTCAAGATGAAACATCAAACAATTATTTGGCAACATAAATGATGAAACATCTTATGTCCAGCTCCAAAACCATCAAATACAGAAACTCAGTAATCACCTACCTTATAAGCCGATGACACCTGTTGCAGCCCAATTTCGTTACTTCAAACACATCCATTTCAGCCCCCAAATGTACCCGCCGCGGCCCCTATTTCATCCCCCGTTTCCAAAACCCGCTGAACCATGCTGGCCCCTACTCCAAGCGCGAGAAATCTAAAAAATTTAAAACGTTTTTCAAATATCGTTGTCCTAAATATGTACAAAAAAAGAGATGTGTTTTATGAAAGCTATAATCAAGACATCGGCCCAAATAGGCACAATACCATTGCTCCGGTGCCTCCTGGGAACGCAATAGAAGAACGATAAAAAAAACTGAAGGAATTAGCGATAATTACCTGTAACATTTGTTCACAACATTATTCTTCAACCTCTTCGGACGGTCATCCGTTTACTGACGTGTATTGACCTATCATTAAATAAACGCATCGTACGTAAAAATGTTAAGGAAGTTAAAAACGTAAAAATCATATAGTTAGGTACGTACAGTTTGGAGAGGATAAGTGCTAAGCTGAGCTGTAATCGTATACCTTTTGTTGATTAATTGCATTTGTATATTCTGAGTAGCAAGAAAACGACAGCGCCTCGGGCATCATACAAAGGTAATTTAATATCGAGTCTCGACCTCCTAAGAAAAAAAAACGCATATAATCAAGTTTTTGTTAATGGTATTGATTAACCTGAAGTGATTGAAATTGAAAGTAATTACAAAAAATAATTACACAACGCTCTTCAAAGTAAATTGTAGTACCTGATAGGATTATAAAATTCATTTTCAGATCAACAGAAAGCCAAGATCAGTGCTAAAATGGACTTATACAAAGACATATGGGAAAGAAAAGAGGATATGGCGGAAGAATTTGCACCAAATCCACTCGTACGACATCCTCTTCTGATTCGCATCTCTTTTTAACTAAGTAGATTCTACCAATGATATTGGCTTTCTATTGATCTGAATATGGACTTTTAAAAAAATGTATATAGTACTCTGCCTGTTTAAAAACAACAACAGTTTTCCCATGATCGCCTCCTTGCTTTCTTTCTGTAAGCTCAAATTAAGGTTCCTGTTGAATCAGCTATTCCTATTAGAATAAAAGCCAGAATATGAGCGAATTTTCCTCTAAATTTGAGACTCTTAGAAGGATGCGACCTGACCTATTTTGCGTGAATGTTGCGTCCTTCAAGTACAGCAAGCACATTTACATAACTGATCATTGGCGTATGTGTATCAATGAAAAGAAGTATTAATATGGTTCAACATGAGTAAGTAAACTGAATATGACATTTTCGTTCTTTACAATACATGCATCTTTTCTTACCTCATCCATAACACCCTTTCGTCAGTCTTTTGCAATCCCACTCCAAACACGCCAACTGAAACATATTAAGACATGTCATCAGTAAAAGTGAACATAATCTGTATGATGAACTGAAAGTAAATGCCCAATTAATTAACAATAATGAGCGTTGTGTAGTCAAATAACTATCGTCAACTTGTTTGCTCATACCTATAATGGTAATAATTACCATTCGGAAGAGTAAAAGCTGCCCACTTATCACAATTCTGTAAAGTCGAATTTGAAGGTTAAACCCTGGTCTTTTGTCTTCTTCGCCATATTCTTCTTCTCAAACAACCTGAAAAACGCGGAGGACAACATTTTTTGGCACACAACCTGGACATGCAAAAGAGGTCAGTTTGTATGCTTTGCAAAGACCAATAAACAAATAAAAACATTTCATAAAACACAAAGGAAAGGATAAATATTATTGCAGTTTGCAGCAGCCCTGAAGACGTCATTTATACCACCAAAAATGCGTTACAAAAACAGCCCAAACACTCCTCCACTGCTACTGTAGCAGAAGACTAAAAAATCAGGCCGCCTCCGCACTTGGATGCGTCTAATGAAGGAACATCATAATTGCTTCAATTGAATGTGATCATCGGACTGTTTCAAAAAGCGAGCCTGTATGGTTAAAATTCGTAAGCTTAGAATTTGTATGTTTGACCTTATTGTTAAATTAGCCCAAAGAGGAAAGGGTACCTGAACAGGAACGACTGCAGTAAGAAATCCTCCAAGCAGAGTTCCAACAACACTACCGCGTGGGGTTGATAGAGATCTGCTCATACCACCTTGTCTTGATGTTACTCATCCAAACTCACGAGGTGTGAAAGATTCAGAATACGAAAGACTTTCAAATCTTGACTCTAATAAGTTAAAGCTGTAAGATAAATATAAGATAGTTTATTTGTAGCCCAAGTCAAATTAGCTCGTAATCCCAAAAAAAGCTTAAACAAACACTGCCTTACATTTCAACTATTAGTCCGAAATAACTAAAACACGCAAACTGAATTAAGACACAGGGATTATTTTGTTTGTAAGCATAGCATAAAAATGAATCGAAATAAAAAAAAGAAGTTATACCTCAGTGCAAATCGATTGACCCAAAACAAAAAAAATAAATCACAATAATTACCTTAATTTATTCAGGTATTCAAGCTATCGTTAATCCATTCAGTGTTGAAGATCAATAACGGATATGGGCAGGCGCGCAAAACACAATAAGAAATTATGAGTTAAGAATCCTAGCACTATTTGATTGAATAACACACACACACATCATGTTTAGTCAAAATCAAGAATATTGAGAGATCTTGAAAACATGAAATTTAGTAAACAAAATAACTGAAATAACGTTCCTCCTCCAACTCTTTATATGTTTCGCGAAGCACTTTAGATAATAGTGTTTGGATTTGTTTACATAAACTTTTTAATCCATCAATAATGGGTTTTAGGTCAGATATGTTTGAATAATGTAACTTTAATTTCAATTCAAAATCAGTACGTCCACAACCCACTTATCAAACACCTTCACACGCTAAGCAGTTACGCAGGAAGAATAAGCTATGCCAGACACTATGAAAGTAAGCAGGAAAAGTACAAGAAATGGTGTTCTGAGCGGTTGCTGACCCTAAAAAAGATAGGCATTTAGGATTGCTTATTCAAGTGTTTTTGTGTTCTTATTTAAAGGCAGAAAACTAAATTCGAGTGTTTGATAAGAATGTTTCGACGGTAAATTTACTTTAAAATGAACACTTTCTAAGAAGCAATTCTGAACAGCAACTAATGTCACAACATATCTAAAACCGTTCACAAAGACAGTTCTTTCAACATGTTTCCATATAAGGGTAATTCTATGACTCTTTAAAAATTCTTAATTCGTCACCCAAAATTGTATAGATTTAGCCTGCAGAGAAATATTACCTCATGACCCTGTCTTTGTATTCCTCCTTAATTTCCTCAGCATGATCATCTGATCTCGACGGATAGACATTTCTTCAATGAGATAATCTAACCTTGAACGTTGAGCCTGTGCGGATTTGTGTTGATCCAGTAACTCAGTCTCAGCTTTTGTAGCTGCAATTTTCTTGTCGTAGGCGTAAAAAAATGCCTTAATTTAAGCAACAGATCCGGTGGCATGCGGTAAAAAAGATGGTGACCGATGTTTGGCGAACCAACAACAACTGACCATCTGAGGGCTACGTTAGTGGATCTGCAAGATCCTGATACAAATGTTTGAAAAATCATTAGCATTGCAATTTTAAATTTATGATTAAAATGTTAGTCAATGTTTTGCGAAGACATTTTGAAAACTTTTTTGGTAGATCACGTCACATAAACTAAAATACGTAAAACATCTACAATCCTATACCTGAAGATGGTATTGCAATCCATAAAACCGCTTCCCGTCGCACTCCACAGCTGAAACCGCACCGTGCTCACTTATCGTCACTTGTTTCTCACCAACGCCAACTACCCCAGCTTGCTTTAGCCCGTGTGAAACTTAGCCGCCTTATTCCTTTTCGGAACAAAAGTATGTGTGTACACCTGAAAAAAAACATCATACTGATTTTATGAAACATGTGATACTAAAACAATATTCATTTGCAGCTTTAAGTGCATACTAACCCAGAGGTCGGCTCCCAACCTTAGGATCCTCACCATAATATTTTCCAACGTCAGTACTGTCACACTATTACCTACCTAGAAGGAACTGTGCACCACCATTTCCAGTCCGCGTGTTTTGCAATGTCTTGAAACCGTATATCAATGGAGAGTGAGTTTACGTAAAACAAAGCATAAACAAATTTTAAGCTAGCAGGGGTAGCAAGCAGTCACCGACGATTTTGTACGGGTGTTTGGCACTGTGTTTTGATAGTTAAAATTTCAAGCGGATACCATAACAACAATACCCATGCCATCTCTAAAAAACAAACAATCATCAAACATACCACTATTATCATATGATCCAAAACAAACTCTTCAATAAAAAGGAAACAACCCATTATAAAAGGTAAGAAATTTATACCACCGAAAGATTTCTTATAACCATTCTTGACCTCGACACTAATGCACCCCTCTTTAACCCCAAACCTTGATTCCTTTCATAACCGGCTGCCATCATTTTTCAAACCCAATATTAAAAAAGGGTAAAATTTATAAAAGTCACTTATTTGTGTCTACAACTTCGACAATAAATAAGTACTCCGAAAAAAAATAACAATAGACTTGAAAAAAAAATGTAACCGTCGTTGGCGACATCATCATCCTCTTCTTCAGCTTCTAAATCAACAACAACCTCAACAGTCGTATAACAATTCCTCAACCTCAACAGTCGTATAACCATTCCTCAACTTTCAAAAACAAAAACACATACCTTAACAGTCGTATAATCAAATTAGGAAGAGGTAGCTTATAATTGGAGTTGGAAACTGCAATTAAACAAACACCAATAAAAACCCTAATCGAAACCAAACCCTTTGTTGCTTAAAAAGATTAACTATAATCGAAACCAAAAAAAGTATAAAGCGTTTGTAGCATACCATTTACAACTTCTACTTCTCTCCAGTTATCCTCAACACGAACCTTATTATCATAGCAATCTCCATGTTCGACTTTGCAGCGAACTTGAGGCGTTCGCCTGATTTTTTTATCATGGTCGTCACAGAGGATGGAGATGTTAAGGCGGTTTGTTATAGCTATCTTCGAGATATATCATGAGAGGCGGTGACCATATTCGGACTAAGGCTGGATGCAGTAATGTTGGTCAATCCCTCCCAATTTCTCTGCCACGTCAGCTTTCTCTCTCCAGCGACCTTCAGGCGATTGGCTGCCCCAGTAAGGCGATTAGGAACTCGGTTATGTGATTTATTTATTTATTTATTTTTTTTCTATCTATTAGACCGTTGCAAAGTAATCGCAGTTGCGATCCTCATTCTCAAATTTTGGCCAATCGATCGATCACCAAAACTCAACCACAACAAGGACGATCGATTCACTCTTCTGCATCCGGCCTAAAAGTAGACTGAAAGGAAACGCAGAAGATGGGCCACTGATGGGCTTGTTATACGGGCCAAACATTTAACGATATATATTCAGCTGGTTCATTATTTTAAGTTATGACTGACCATATGTGAATTAGTATATAGTAGTAATAGTAACAGTAATGTAAAGGCAAAATGGGATATGAAAAAAAAAAATCTTTCTCTTGTTCCTTAGCCTAATATCTCCCACCTAATTCTTGTGCTTCTTTCTCATCCAAATCTGATTTCTTATCTATAAATCAAATAGCATCAAACAAAGGTGTTGTTTATATCTATCTCTATTATTAAGCAGGTCATAACAGTCTACCCCAGATTGTAACTACGATTTTATAGATGTCAATGTTAGTTTGTGTGATAAGTTGTAGTCGTAAGATACTTAGATGTATGAGAATTTTTACCAAATGAATTCCATTTTCTCCATGAATGTACATTTTATCATAATGAGAAGGTCGAACCAAAGTTGATATCAGTCGTGTCTCAACTCTCAAACATATATTAATTTGTTCAAATATTATAACAAACCTAAACAATCTTATGTATTACTGTATGATTTATGGTATTTTCAGAAATAGCATTGATATATATCCTCCTATATAATTTTTCTACCCATACAAGCATATAACATGTTGTATGTATTAATTATCTCTCTTAATTTAGCTCATTGATCTTTTTCAATTGTCACAATCATGCAAATAGAATATTTGTAAGACCACCCGTAATATATACAAATGGAATACGTCTTCGTCCTTGCTGGCAACCAAGGACGCGTCATTGCTTACTACACTCACCCACACAACACGCGTTGATGGCCAGAAATTGGAGAACTCGGTCTTGGGGAAGACCGAGTCATAGCGTGTTTTTGTTTTGTGTGTAGGTGTGGTATTTTGATTTTTGTAGGGTATATTTGTCTTTAAGTGCCATATATTTTGATGGTAAATTTGGTTCTTATTAATGTAAGTTATGATGAAATTGATCGTAAAGTGAGAAAATTAAAGTACATGAGAATAATAAATGCAGTCTTAGAGATCTTATTACATCCAATTTAAACACAAATAATAGAAATAAATGGGAAAGTGATTTAATCACTCTAACAATTGATTTGCACACTCAAAATGTTTTTGTCATGTCATTTATACCCCTACATCACTTAGTGGAATGTGCAAATCAAAACACAAATATTAAAGATATAAATATCATGACACAAAATTTTGAATGCGCAAATAAATTGGTGGAGTGTGCAAATCAATGTTTTAAAAACCGGACCGGACCGGCCGGTTCAACCGGTGTCCGGCTGGTCGGCCGGTTCATTGAATCCCGGTTATTTTGAGGAACCTTCCGGTGATTAAACCGGCCGGTTTTGGCGGTCCAACCGGTTGAACCGGTTCAGCCAAACCGGCGGTTCGTCGGTTTCCCTGCACAAATACAAGATATTATTTCGATTTCCCTGCACAAATACAAGATATTACTAATTAGCCAAGAGGTGTAGTGTTTTTTCTTTAAACAAGTTCATGGGATGCGAGTATAACTTGTACTCGTAATAATTTAAGTAACTGAAAAAAACTAAGATTATAATAATGAGCTTTATATATGTTTACCTTAACTCATTTCGGTTTCAAACACATTTGGATTTCATCTTGAAAACGAAACCTTGGATTTTATCTTTAGAAGTAACACAAAAACAGTTAGAATTGAAGTTGAAACTTGAAAGAGAGATTAGGAAAGTAACAAGTGTGAAAAAGACATATGTATACAACAAGATCTTGTGTTTTGGTGACGTGGACAACCAAAGACCATTCAAATGATCAATGATAAGATAAGAAATACTGTTTGATATATATTTTTGAACGATTTCCTTGGGGATAAGGATAAGAAATACTATTAGCACATGATTTGGTCAATGAAGCAACTCTTTTCCTTTTCGTGAGTGTTGACTGGTCAAACGGTCGAACCGGCCGGTTGAACCGGTCCGACCGGTCGCGATGGAAAATCCGGTTCGTCGAAAAATCCGATTTTTAAAACATCGGTGCAAATCACCTGCCAAATAAATACCATTTTCTTTTCAAAAAACAAAAACAAATACGAAAAACAGAATTTGGTAGAGTAAAACTTTTAGTCTTTATTTGTAGATATCGATGTCCGAGGTTATGGATCTGTTTCGTTATTTGCTTTATTGGGTTCACTGCTTTCGAACCACCTATTTGACATCTGGAGTTCTGGACCGAGAAAGGCTCTTGAATCAAAGTTAAGAGATTTTTTAAATGCATATAATAAGAAATAATAAGAAAAATTAAAATAAGAAATAATAAGAAGAAACTACAATCACTTATTTCAGATGCGCCTACAAAAATAAATGCATATTCTCTTAAAATTCTCACTCTTATTTGAAATGTGTGATTAAAAATCCTTCTTATTATTTTCATTTTAATTTTTTTCTTACTGAATCCCTTCCCTATATGTCTATACACTAAATAATTGTGATTGTTAGTTTAATAATGATATGATATGATATTGTTAATGTTAATATTATTAACCTAAACGTTGTTTTGGATTATTACTTTTTGATACACTTCATTTCCTTCTGATATTATTTTTTTGTCTTAAACCAACTGTTTTTATAATAAAAAAAATGCACACATGTTTCGAGAAGAACATAATTACTAATGCGAGTTCTTTGCAAAAAATCAGCTTTGCAGCTAATTAGCTAAATTTCTGGTACGCTTTGGTAATTTAAATTTTTAGTTAGGGGGTATTTTAGGCGGTAGGCATTCTGTTAGATTATAGCCATCAATGTTTATCTATACTACATATAATATACCTCTTAGTCTTAAAATTCAGACTTACAAGAAATAAAGCATGTTTTACAACACTTTAATACACCCAATAAGAAATAAAGCATATTGTACAACAAAAACAAGCGTAGTGTCATTTTAAGACCAAAATTCTATCAAACAACATTAATGATATTAAATGGTAGTCATTAAAACACCCCCTATATAAAAAATACAAATTATTAAGCATTGTTTACAACTATTTAGAGCACAAAGATAACTAAAAAAGTACTATCAAACACATATAATTAATACAATATTTAATTTACCCTCTCACTAAAATACACAACCATTTTACCGCAATGTACAATCAAATTAAGCTTCCAAAATATTAACCTTCCAAAACATAAATCTAAAATCCAGTAGTCAAAATGAAGAAAAAAAAAAAGTGAAAGAGACTTGGAAATTACAAAGAAAGAACAATCTCAATCTTCTCTTTAATACTCATAGATTTGTTTGTTAAAACAAGAGTATAAGAGTAAACCATCATAGATCTTGAAAGTAATAAGAGGACAACAAACAAACAACCTACCCAAGACCTCTTTAATGAGATCTTGACAAACATAGTGTGCTTCGGTTACGGTTGAAATAAAGAAGGTTTATGCTGCGTTTGTGATAAGGAGATGGAAGAAATGTTATTATGATGCTGCTTTTTTGATATGTAGGAAGACGAGCTATTTAGGTGTGTGACTGCCATGGAGATATAAGGGTGAATTTATTTGACGTGTTGTGTTTGTTTGTTAAGGAGTTATAAGGTTGGAAAGATTAAATATGCGTATTATTTTGGAGAAGGAGATATTTGGTGACTGCATGTTTTTTTTTTTTTGGATGGAGAGAAGGTTGGATGGGGACCTTGAATGTGCGATGTGTGTTTAGGTTTCCATAATGAAGAACTTATATTCTAAAAGGTGTAGGGTTTGTTGTGGATTTGGGTTGGACATTAGATAATAATTATGGGCTTGCTGGATTTTTTAAAGTTGGGTTGCGAATTT
Organism: Artemisia tridentata subsp. tridentata; assembly: GCA_021014915.2. NCBI lineage: Eukaryota > Viridiplantae > Streptophyta > Magnoliopsida > Asterales > Asteraceae > Artemisia > Artemisia tridentata. Next base: position 86,266,408 of record CP139506.1, read on the forward strand.
TTAGTTAGTATGGGCTAAATCTAAAAATTTTGTTGAATTAATTGTGAGGTTGGACTTATCTAACTATCTTCACAATATTACCGTGTATCGTTTTTATATTTTAAAAAGTATCGCATGTGCACCCTACAATTTTTGTATGAAATAGTTTTTTTTTTTACTTAAAATCTCGCTATTTGTAAAGTTATTATCACAAAACGCATATAGCTAGAAAACGTTGCTCGCCAAAATTTTAATTTCATGGTACCCGCCGCCGCATCTCGCGGGTACCCTGCTAGTAAATAAATAATTAATCTAAAACAACTATAAGGCTAAGAGCTAAGGTCTCGTTGGTGTCATCACGTTGGTGTTATGAGAAAAGTGGTGACACCTCAACAACTTTTCTCATAACACCAAAACCAACAATAACACCAAAACACTCCTCCCTCATATCAAGTGGTGCCGTCAGGCAAAAAGTGGTGCCATCGTGTTAAAAAAATAAAAAAAAAAAAAAAAAAAAAATTTACGGGACCATTTTTGGGCTGATCGTGTGAAGGCGTAGGAAAGGAAAACGTGAAGGCCGATGTGCTTTTGGCGCCGTCGGGTGGCGTTTTGGGAGAAAACGCATGGGGCCACACAGGGTACCATGTGCTGTACACTTGAACAACAATACTGAGACATAAGGTGTAGCACAATTTAAGTAAAGGAACAATTAAGCTTACGATATCTATAAATCTAATTTTTGCTATAGTGCATTCGACACACAAGCTTACATAATTTCATGAGAGCTAGACTTGTTTTATATAAAAATAAGTTTTCGCTAAAGATAAAATTTTGTTTGATTGACCAAGTTTTCTGAGAGCATACTTGAGTAAATAAGCTCAGCTTCTGATCCACGTAAGCTAAACCACCCCATAATAAGTCTATTTCTAGGCCCAAATATACATCGAGTACAAAGCCCAAAGGTTTTAACTTAAAGCCCTCATTGCCTTGTTTGCTTGTCCCCAACTCCAACACCCTATTCGAACAGTCAGAAAAGAAGCAGACCTATACGAATTCTACTCATATAATTTACTGGGGTAAGATTCTTTTTTATTTTATTTTGTGTTTTCTAATTCTAGGATTTTAATTTTATATGTATCTGCTTGTTTGATTTTATTTGAGAAACTGTGTCTTTAAAATATGAACCTTGTGCCTTGTTGAAGTAGCTGAAAATTGGGTAACATTCCCTTGTAGGTTTCTGTAATGTGGTTCCAGTAGTACCCAAGAGCGATATGTTGTGTAAAATGTCAACTTTGGTCTTTAGGTGTTTTTTCGCGCTTTGGTCAAGAATCCTAAGTTCATTATAAACAGTGCATAGAATTATGTTTAATGGTCAGACCTTACAAAGAAACTCGGTAATCGAGTTGGACCCTGTTTTCATTCCAAGGATAAGTGGTTTATAATTTGTATAGGATCTAGTGAGCAATGGACGGAGCTACACTTAAGTTAGAGGGGTCATTTGGCGCCACTAAACATTTACCACCTCCGAGATTTTGTACTAAAAATTAGTGATTGTCTTGTTAAATTACTTAAATGACCCCTTTAAGTTATTGTAATGACCCCTTTAATTACACTCAAAACATAAAATTTATGTAATTTAAGTGTAGTTTTAGCACAGTTTAAGTGTAATTTTAGTACGAGTATAATTTAGTTATTAATCTGTGATTATAATTGAAAAAATAACATGAACCTGCTCGAAAAAATTTCTGGCTCGGTCATGAGCTTTTCATGTGTTTAGTATTAGCTTTTCGAAAAAATGAAGTTAAGAGTAATATTTGATAGTTAATTTTATGAATATAAAAGTTAGCGTCAAAGTGAAGCGAGCTGTAATTATGCTATATGCGACCATGATTCGTTGGTTCGCGTCAGCAGCTTATTCTGTATGACAACTCAATGTAACAGATACTGAGGTAGTGTTTAGATTTGTTTATTAGTTTGTTTCAAATAAGCATAAGTTATTTCCAAATAGTTTGTTCAAGAAACTTGAATATGATGATAATTGTAAGCTGTTTTGCTTCCTCAAACTCTCAAAAATGCTTATTAGGTGTGTAGAAACAAAATACTCTGATAAGCTGTTACCCAAACACTCCCTAAGAACCAACTGGAACATCTAAATGGAAAAGGTTGCAACTTGAATAAGATTGCATCTCATGATTTATATATGTGTACTACTACTTTGAGTAGGTGTATCATAAAGTTTAAAGTAAAAAAAGGTCAGCTTAGCCCCGAAAAAGAAAACCCGAAATGGGTTTTGCCTTAAGTGTATTTGTTTTATTTTCGTTTTGCACAAGAATGAGGTTAATTTATCCAGTTTCCCTGTTAAAACCCGCAACTCATAAGTACATACACTTTACTTTTTGTCCAATTGTCATATTAAGATCCTGAAAGTTTGTAAATTTTTTATTGCCATGGATATTGTGAAGTTCATGTTACGGCATATTTGAATATCTTAACAAGCATACATGTGTTGTACTTTGCTCTGTAACCTACTTATGCGCCCAACAGAATCCATATATGAACTCGAAAAATGTTGCCTATCGCCCTATCTTATATCAGAACCACAAGTACTGATTGTTAGTCGCCCTTGTTTTAGAATTTTCATTCCGGAAGTACTTTTTTGTAGGTTATTTATTGCTTTGTAGTTTGGTAGCTCTAATCTGCATACCTAAGTTGCTAGGCGACTTAATATGTTGTCCGCTGCACATGATAAAAAATTCTGCATTTATACTAAAACATTAAGGGTCAGAGTTATCGATTCCTATTGACTTGTAAATATTTAATAAAACAGACCGTTTGACGCGCTGTTTGTTTCTCTTGACTAAGCTTTTGCTGCGTCTTTTTTGCTTTCTTTTACTGAATAAGAAGTCTACATAGCTCATCTGAGTAAGACATACAGACCATAAAGATGTGGATAAAAGTCAGATGAGTTATTCCAATTCACTGATAATGGGTTCTGATAATGGTGTTTTTTTTTACGTGGCCAGGTGCAAATATGTTCAATTTAACCAAATTGGAGCATACTTTGAGACTGAAACCTCATCTTTTAAGTCTTTCTCTCGAAGAAGCAGTCAAGGGAGAGCTAGAGAGTCTCTTCGTGGATAAGGTTTAAATTGCTGTATATTTTTTATTTTTTCTCATGTTGTGTTGTATGTATTTTTAGATTGTAGAACATAAATGGAATCATTATTACTTTTCTTTTACATAACAGGTAATTGCAAATTTGGGGTTATGCATATCTGTGTATGATATTGAATCAATTGATGGTGGTTTTATCTTTCCCAATGAGGGTGCTCCAACCTACACGGTATGTTTTACTTTCCGTCCTTCAGCCAGCACATGTTATCTATTTTCAATTAGGTCAAATGCCACAACTAGAGGTGGCAAGTTGGGCGGGTTTGGCAATTGGTTAAAACAGGTCGGGTTAAAAGGGGGCATCACTAACTAGGATGGGTCAAAATGGGTTGCACCGGATCCGTTGAACTCGTAATTGTGAGATCAAAGTCGATATCATTACAATAATAATCTAAATATTTTTATGCAATCCATTTAGGAGGTTGTATGCATGTAAAATTGACTTCGGTCAAATTTCAACTCGTTTAAACCTATGGCCCATTTTACCTGTTTCTTTTGGCTAAACTTTTTTGTTTCAATAGTATTGTTACATCTCTGCATAGACATATTCTTCTGAAAATTAGTCAAAAACCGAACCAGAAATTAATATGGAAAAAAGTACATACTGAAAAAGCTGATATCCGATGTGGCAGCGCATGTTAGTATAATGTGATATTGCACTGCATGTTAGCATAGTTAGATAGTGCCATTTGCAGGCTATATTAATACTTCAATGAACTACTCAAATGTAATTGACCATTTGCGTGTAGTTTGTGTGTGATGACATAATATTGATTTTGTTTTTCACAGGTAAAATTCAGGCTGATAATATTTCTGCCATATTTAGGAGAAATTATATCTGCAAAACTTAAGGAGTCTAATTCGAACGGTTTACGCTGTAAGTTTGTTTTCTTTATCCGATTAATAAAATATAAATCTGACGAACCCCATGTAAGCACATAGTTAGTACTTTTTTTGTAATTTTTTTTTTTTTTTTTTTTTGAGCATAGTCATGTAAGTTATTTCAATCACCAACGTGTCAACCTTGTTTATATTTTGCGCATTGATTCGTTATTTTCTCGTTTCAAACATACCATAAGAATCAAACGATTTAATGTCTAAGTATTGGTCCCCTATTAATATTGGTTAAACAAATTGCAGTAACACTTGGATTTTTTGATGATATATACATACCAGAGTTGCTAATGCCTGAACCTTCCCGTTGCAAGCCTGACGCGGACCACAAGTAAGTTCTTACCAATTTCCGTAAGTAGTTTGCGAGACACTAGAGAATTTTTGTTTTCCAATATGTGATCTAAGTGTGTGTTTGTAATTGAATAAACCAGGAACCAAGTCATATGGGCATGGTTTTTCAATGACGAGGAGTACTTTATAGACGGACAAGACGAGGTTGATATCATTTAGTCTGTATTTGGTCTTGCGACATAAGTGGTACCAAGTTGTTTTTATTGGAAGTTAAAGTATATTCTAATGTTCCGATATCTGATTGCAGATTAGGTTCCGAGTTCAAAATGTAAAGTTCCCTGAAATTCCGAAGGAGCAAATAGGCACGAAGCCATTTGCTCCTATGGAGATCACTGTAAGCTGCTAAATTCTCTAAACTAAAAAATCACGGTATAGAAGAAATTATATCCTCGAAATGATATATATTCGGACTCATATTTGACACGTTAGTTATTCTTAATTAAAAAAAAAAAAAACTGTTCCGGGTCTGCCTGTTCTGACCCATTACAAAAAATGTATTTCTAGAACTCCCATGGAAGCGGTACAATCCTATTGCATATTCTGAAACAATAAGACTAACTTGTGTGAATAAATTTGAATTTTGCAGGGATCGCTTGTGTCGGATGGGGGTTTGGGCCCGGTTTCGTGGTGGGTCTAGTCAACGAAGTTTCCTCGCTCCTGTGAAAGTAAAACATATCCTGGGGCTGATGTGGAGTTCGGTGGCACACATTCTTAGGAAAAAAAGGTTAAAATCATGTAGTCTTTCTGCAATTCGTAGTTCTAGTTCTAGTTAAACATTATAAGATACCAGCTTCTTCTGTTAGTCGTATTATTTACAGTGAGTCCATTAGTTGTTTGTGTGGGCTACGGCCCGATAGTATTATGTGCTAGGGTTATGGGTCTATATATATTGTAAACTTCAGTTATATCAATATACGAATAATTGCTAGGGTTAGGGTTAGGGTTATCGATTCGTATATTGATATAACTGATGTTTACAATATATATAGACCCATAACCCTAGCACATATACTATCGGGCCGTAGCCCACACAAACAACTAATGGACTCACTGTAAATAATACGACTAACACTTCTGTGCATCTTGTGATTTCCCTCACATGCTAACCCATTATTGATCATGACAAACGGTTATAGTGTTAGTTCGGTTTTTCTGTTTTGTTGGTAAGAACATCCCCAGTAATCAATTATTGTACAAACTACTAGCTACCAAATTCGAAAATAGATTGATTATTAGTGGTACAAGCAACTCGATTCATCTTTTTGTGAAGAAAATGATGGATTGCTAATTCCTTCAAAACATACTGTTATACCAAGTGACTGAAATGAGGCACTTCTATATACTGAAAACTTGTATAGCATGCCAAATGAGAGACTCTTTTAGTTCATAAATTCATGCTTCATATCAAAAGTTTTAGTGAAGAATCCTCAACACTTTTGCAGTTTGATTTGTCAAGTAGCGTGAAACTTGTGACAAGAACCTAAAACATTACTCAACACGCACCAGTACCACAATGACACAATGCTTGGTACCAAACTACTAGTTACGAGTATATTGCAAATTGGTTTCAAACACAGTACTGTAGGTACAATACCGGCACAATCCGTTATGAATGGACATTGTATATGCAAAACCTTTTTCAAATTTTCAATTCACCGTATAATTACCAAACTGAAATAATATGGTGCCAGTTTAGCATTTTGAAACGAACAACCTAGCAATTGGAAAGGTTCGAGTCATATTTTTCTGCCATTGTCCTGTTTCACACCGTTACACATTATTTTACACGTAATTTATTGGAGCTTATAAGAAGTTGAGTTTATAATATACATGAACTCACACCGCCTACAAGCTTCGTTTGGATGAGAAGCTTATTAGAAATAATTTTATTAGCCCAGCTTCTTATAAATCTCTTAAAAAATAAGTAGTTTTGCAGTAGTTTTCTAAAACAACTTGAGCTTTCGAAAATGTTAATTACATAATATACCTTACGGGTACGTATTGTCAAACAAATCTTGAAGTAAATCTATAACCTCCATCTACAGTTCTCATTAACTCTGGGCACCAAGTATATGGTGCCTTTTTTCTCAACATTAACATCCACACCTGTCCCAATAGTGGTGAAAACAGAGTGAAACAAATGTTTATGTGTGTTTCATTTTCTATTTTTCATGACTACCACTGCGAGTTAGACCAAGTGTAATAGGGCTACTGTAAACGCGTTATCCCCCCATTTCATACCTCAACGACACATCCTTCTAAAACACTACCCCCCAACCGACGCGTTGGTCACCAGTTTTGAGCACAAATCGGCCTACACTTCGATCGAGTTGTGGGGAGAGAGTATTTGTTTCTTTTTTGTGGTGTATGTTTGGGTGGTGAATTTGTTGGTCTTATTATACCTTCTTGTTGGTGATGTTGGTTGTGACATGAAAAATTAATGTGACTCGAATTGACGATAATGATAGTTGCTCACCACTACACCCATATTTAGAGCACTCATTGTTCTTAGTTTCAATAATACCTTTGAGTTAGGATCAAATGAGAAGAAAATTTTAAATGAGAATGGTGAGAAAAAATCACAACCACACATTTTAGATGCACCTATAAAAATAGATGCATCTCTCATTAAAATTCTCGCTCCTATTTGAAATGTATGGCTAGAAAGGAAAATGATATATAATCCTACATGTTCCTCCTACATATCATCCTACTTATGTTAGTGGCGCATGTGAAAAATGATTAGATGAGATGATGAAAGTGAAAAAGTGAAGTCCACTTGTCATATTCATGTGTGGTTAGGATGATAAGTACGAAGAAATTGTAGGAAAATATAGCAATAATCGGCTAGAAATCCTTCTTATTCTTCTAATTTTTGTTTTTCTTCTTACCTACAACAACAACAACAACAAACTCATTCCCGTCGGAGCAGGGTAAGGGGGAGATGAAATGTAGACAGATCCTACCCCTACCACCACGATAAACCCGACAGTAGAGAGACTACTTCCAGGAGAACCTCTGGCCACTGTAATTGTGCATTTGAGAAAAGTTCAAGAAAAAGGAGCGTGAAATTGCAAAAACAAGTACTACAAGGGAAACACTTAAAACATACGAATCTATTGACACCCGTAGTAGCAATAGTTACAATCTTTGTTTTGCCATTTTTGGTTATATGCCTTCTTTTAATTTCTACTTTTTTCAAATGTTTTGTTACTCAAATTATCGAGATCTGTACCTTCATTGGTTTGCAAGTGAAGATGACTTCTTAGCATACGTTTGAGAGGCTTTCACAACAAGTATAATTACTAATTATTGTACAAGACCATTTTTGTTTGCTTAATTAGTGTTGCTTTGTTCTAATTTAATGTAATATTTGTAGCCCTCATACTTCGGCGGATTCTTTGGCGCTCAGGGCCATTTGTGACGCGGTTTATGTTTCTCATGCTGTATTTTTTGTTCTCTATCATCTTATAGTTTGACAAAGTGATTACTATTTTGTGATGCAGTTTGACACATTACTCGTGGCGCCTGTATGAGATCCTACTCACCTTTTTAAGTACTACCATCCGAAAAAGATAAGTACTAATCTAGTAAAAAATATTTTTTTTGGTCCCCACCATGGTCAGTTTTTGAGTAAATTCCCTAAATGGTCATGCGCATCTGCGCATCTTATCTCAGAACGTGACACGTGTACATATATGTACACGTGTCACGTTCTGAGATAAGATGCGCAGATACGCATGACCATTTAGGGAATTTTCTCAAAAACTGACCATAGTGGGGACCAAAAAAAAATTTTGTACTAGATTAGTACTTATCTCCCATCCGAAATGGTAAATATCCACCCGAGGTAATTGATTTTTTTTTTTTTTTTTTTTTAAATTTATTTCCATTGTTTTTATTGATCCGTATACATTTTTTTTCACTGTACACGATTTGTGCGTCACACTGTCATATGGATTCCATGTATTGGATTGGAGGTATACATTCTTGTTTCCATTTTATTGTTATTTTAAACTTAGAAGATGTTTAACTTACATCGGTGATATGCCATTGAGCCCTAAGAGAAAGCGATATATGAGTACATTAACAGCTTCCATTTCCCACCACAACAACTTCATTACAATTTCATGTGTGACAATGATCATATGAGTACGTTACCTTATGTTAATCATCATATTCAAAAAAGTATGCGTTCCACAATCCTTAATTTCTGGATAGAAGAACTTCTTCTGGATAGAAAACTACCCGGTACGAACCATATATTGGTTTCGCTCAGGGCTCAATGGCATATCACATGTGTTTAATAGGATGTAAGTTAAACGGCTTTTCAGTTTAAAATTACAATAAAAAAGCAAGAAGAGCGTATACCTCCAATCCCATACATGGAATCCATATGCCAGTGTGACGCAGAAATAGTGTACAGTGAAATAAATGTATACGGGTCAAAAAAAAAATCAATTACCGCGGGTGGATGTTACCTATGTCGGATGGTAGTACTCAAAAAGGTAAGTAGGATCTAATACAAGCACCACGAGTGACGTGTCAAACGGCATCACAAAATAGTAATCACTTTGTCAAACTATAAGATGAAAGAAAACAAAAAATACAAAGCATAAGAAACACAAACCGCGTCACAAATGGCCCTGAGTGCCAAAGAATCCGCCCAAGTACGAGGGCTGCAAATATTACATTAAATTAGAACAAAGCAACACTAATTAAGCAAACAAAAATGGTCTTGTACAGTAATTAGTAATTATACTTGTTGTGAAAGCCTCTCCGATCTTGGATAAAACCACGAATCATGACGTATTATGTAGATCTGGTAGCAAAAACTCATTCGTGGTTTTATGATTCTAGAGTTTTGGATAGATCTGATTTTTTTGGGATTGATTATTGATTGAGGAAAAAAAAATCCAAAGAATATAAGATAGAAGAGGTAAAAAAGTAGATCCAGTGGGAAAGAAGAAAATAAGTACATATATAGAGAGAAACAAAAGGAAGATGTTTGTATGATAAGTTGATAACCCTAAACCTATTGCTTTATATTTAGAGGAAATTCCTTAAATGGACCATTTAAAATACCAATTTACGAAAAGGGGCGTCGCATAATTTTTTTTTTACCAAAATGAACTTTTCAATTTCATCCGTTAGATTCATGTGATGAAAAATTTTCCACCCTACACGTGTGTCTTACGCGACAGAATTTTTAAAAACGCGACTTAAAAAGTTAAAAATGCAAACAATTTATCATTAATAAAACGCGACTTATACACTAAAACGCGACCAAGATTTTGTTTAACAAAGTATTTGCGACCCAAAACTACAAATTGCGACCTACAAATTCTTTCTTATTTGTTTACACAAATCGTGACCCAAACCACGCCTAAATTGCGACCCAAAGACTACAATTCGCGACCAGTTTTTGTTTACACAAAAATTGACACGTATGTTGGGATGTATATTTGAATATTTTAGATGTGGTTTTTGAAGGATAAAGATGAAAATTTGATGTTACGGAAGAAGATGGAGAATTAGTGGGTGAAGAAGATTTTTTTTTGAACAAAGGTGAAGAAGATTGAATGAAGGTTTTAATGTGAGTAGAGGCGGGTGGGTGAAGAAGATTGAATGAGGGTTTTAATGTGGTTAGAAGTGGGTTGGTTAACAAGATTGAATGAGGGTTTAATGTGGGTAGAAGTGGGTGGGTGAAGAAGATGAAAAATTAATGAGGGTTAAATGTGGGTGGAGTTTTGTTTTTGTTTTTTTTTCCCTAGCATACAATAGAAAAATTTGGGATTGACATATTTTGGTCGTTTTTGTAAAACTTGAAAAAAAGGTTTAGATTGGTAAAAGTAATATGTATATAGACTATTTAGGTAATTTGTTTTTATATTTATATACATGGTTCTAGAAGATGCGCAAAGATGTGAGTTTTGGTTATGCCGTCATGTCACGCATTATGCTATCTTATCCCACGTCTTTTTGTAAACTCAAAATATAAAATAAAAATATAAATATTTTTTTTATTTTTTGTGTCGTCTTATGTCACGTCTTATAAACGCAAAAATTTCGTCTTAGCCGTTAAAGCGTGAGACTTGACGTCACGCCATAAGTTTCTTTTAATTACACTCCTAACCCCTCTTTTTGTCTTTTTATTTGCACACAAGTTTTAGTCCTCTTCGATTTTGTTCTTCCTATTTTTTATTTTCAATTTGTGTTGTGTGTATTTTTAGATTGTAGAACATAAATTGAATCAATTGATGGAGGTTTTATCTACGTTGTATTCATGCTGAATTTCACTAGTAATTCATTGAAGAAGAATCTACTAATCTTTGCTTCAAAAAAACTTCAAAAACATGAATCAATAAGCACTCTTGTCCCAACCCATGACCAAATTTCCCGCCTTATTTTAGATCAAAAAACACCACAAGAAGCACTCAACACTTTCAAATGGGCATCCAAACAACCCCATTTCACCCACTCCCAATCCACCTACAAAGCTCTCATCCACAAGCTCTGCGTTTTCCGTCGTTTCGACATCGCCCACCAACTGCTCGACCAAATGCCAACCCCACCAGATGAAGATATTTTTATCGTCATTGTCCGCGGCTTAGGACGTGCTCGAATGGTGCGACAAGTTGTTAAAGTTCTAGACTTAATGGTGTCTAGTTTTAATGTTTCGCCTACGTTGAAAATATATAACGCGATACTTGATGTTCTTGTTAAGGAAGATATTGATATTGCGAGGGCGTTTTATAGAAGGAGAATGATGGAATGTGGTGTGGAAGGGGATATGTATACTTATGGGATATTGATGAAGGGACTTTGCTTGACGAATCGTGTATCAGATGGTTTTAAGCTTTTGCAAGTAATGAAGAATAAGGGTGTCATCCCGAACGTTGTTGTATGTAATACATTGGTTCATGCTCTTTGTAAAAGTGGAAAACTTGGTATAGGGAGAGCTAGGAGTTTGATAAGTGAGATGGCTGTTCCCAACGATGTTACGTTTAATATTTTGATAACTGCATATTGTAAACAAGAGAATATAGTGCAAGCGTTAGTCATGTTGGATAAATGTTTTCATCTTGGCTTTGTTCCTGATGTTATTACAATTACCAAGGTATTGGAAATTCTATGTAGGAATGATCGTGCTGCTGAAGCAGTGGAGGTTTTAGAACGGGTTGAGATGAAAGGCGGTAAGATTGATGTCGTGGCTTATAACACTTTAGTAAAGGGTTTTTGTAACTTGAGGAAACCAAAGGCTGCACGCCGATTTATAAAAGAAATGGAATTGAAGGGATGCCTTCCAAATGTGGACACTTATAATGCATTAATATTCGGCTTCTGTGAGTCCGGTTTGTTAGATTCAGCTCTTGATATGTTCTACGAGATGAAAACAGTTGGGATCACTTGGAATTTCAATACGTATGACACATTAATCCGTGGGTTGTGTTCAGGAGGAAGGGTAGAAGACGCACATAAGATCTTGGAACTTATGGAAGAAAGTAGGAGCAGATCATTTGGTCATATAAGTCCTTATAACAGCATCATATATGGTTTGTATAAAGCAAACCGAATTGATGAGGCTCTTGAATTTTTAATCAAGATGGGAACACAATTTCCCAGAGCCATTGATAGAAGCACACATATATTGGCCTTTTGTGAGCAGGGTAAAACAGAAAGTGCAAAGAAGATATACGATCAGATGATTCAAGAAGGCAGCATCCCAAGCATTCTTGTCATTGTAACTTTGATTCGAGAGCTTTGTGAAGAAACGATGGTAAGAGAAGCATTTGAGATTATGGACCAGATGCTATCAATTGGTTATGTTCCGGATGCATCGACACTTAATCCTTTGGTTAACACACTCTGTGAAGAAGGTAAAGCTGGAAGTGCGTTGAAGTTTCTCGAGGATATGACTGGAAGAGGTTGCTTGACTGATTCAGGAAGTTACAGTCCTTTGATATGTGAATTTTGCAAGAGAGGTGATTTCCACAAGGGCTGATGTGGAGTTCGGTGGCACATATTCTTAGGGAAAAAAAAAAAAAAAAAAAAAGTTTAAAATCATGTAGTCTTTCTGCAATTCGTAGTTCTAGTTCGAGTTAAATATTATTTAAGATACCAGCTTCTTCCGTACATCCTTGTGATTTCCCTCACAGGCTAACCCATGTTGATCATCACAAACGGTTTAGTTTTGGTTCGGTTTTTCTGTTTTGTTGGTAGGAACATCCCTAGTAAGCAGTTATTGTACAAACTACTAGCTACCAAATTCGAAAATAGATTGATTATTAGTGGTACAAGCAACTCAATTCATCTTTTTGTGTGAAGAACATGATGGATTACTAATTGCTTCAAAGCATACTGTTATACCAAATGACGGAAATGAGACACTTTTATATACTGAAAATCTGTAACGCATGCCAAATGAGACTCGTTTTTACTAGTTTATTGCTTTTATAAAAACATGCTTCCTATCTGAAGTTTTAGCGAACAATCCTCAACACTCTTGTAGTTTGATTTGTCGAGTAGCGCGAAACTTGTGACAAAAACTTAAAACATTATTGAACAAGCACCAGTACCACAATGGCATAATGCTCAATACTAAGCTACGAACTATAAATGTCATCGTTTATGCAAAACCTTTTTCAAAGTTTCAGTTCAATTCACCGTACATATGCTTTACTGAACTGAAATAATATGGTGCCATCTTAGCATTCTGTCCAGCCAAACTAGCAACTGGAATGGTTCAGTCATATTTTTTTTGCTATCATCCGGTTTCATACCGTTATACCATTACACCATGGTATATTTAGCATGTATCTTATCGGAGTTTATGAGAAGTTGAGCTTACAACATATATGAACTACTAGTTACAAGCTTTGTTTTGACACGAGAAGCTTATTAAAACTAATTTATATACTCAACCTCTTATGAACCGCTCAGAGTAGAAGCTCTTTTGCAGTAGGTTGCCAAAGCAACTTGAGCTTTTTAAAATTTTAACTACATAGTTACCCTTGTAGATTTGTCATTCTTACTACTCCGTATCATTTTACAATTATAAACTTTACTACATTGTCATAACATATCCGAAAGTAAACTCATAAGCTTCATCTACAATTCTCATGACCCGCAACTTCATAGTTAGAGCACCAGGTATACTGGCTTTTCTTAGAGCACAAGGTGTCGCGTGCCATGGCTTGAGCCATCCCCGAAAACGCAACTCGATGGCA
>CP139506.1:86880132-87099665 GCA_021014915.2 Artemisia tridentata subsp. tridentata
GGGTAAGGGTTATTTTTGGATTGGGCTTAGGTTTATGATTGGGCTTTATTTTGTTGGGATGGGTTATGGTTTAAGGATTGTGTTTTTATTTTAGGGTTAAGGATTTGGTATGGAATTTAATTTAAAGTGTAAGGACTAATTTTGCCAAATCCGTAAATTTCGGGACCTTTTATGCCAATTCTGAAAAATATTTCCAAGGACCATTTTTGCAATGTTGACATGATCCAAGTGTTGACTTTGACCTTTTGAGCACATTTTTTTATCCAAACTTCTAAATTCTCCCACGGCCTCGGCTTTTCACGACTTTCCAATCTTGTACTCGGTTTTTGTCTGTTTTGCCTCGTTTTCAATCCTTTTGTACCTGAAACACATAAAAACAGAAACCAAGAATATTTGCAACAATATTTGATCTATTTGGGTGTTTTTGGTCATTTTTGTGTCTTTTATAGGTATAAAATGATGAGTATTTACACACTCATCAATCCCCCACACTAAACTATTGCTAGTCCCTAGCAATCCGATCATATAAAGTAATGAAAGGATCAAAAGAATACCAAGTATACCCCGTTTCGACTTTTTATTCAATGCGAGAAATTAAACTAAACAAAAATAGATAACATGCTTGATTCCCAAAAATGGTATCATGGAACGGGATTCACACAAAATGGGTGTCTCCAGGGAATTGTAATCGTCATCCTCTTTTTTATACTTCCAACTAAGCTTAAACTCAATGTGCAAATGTTTTTGTAAAATGCTAACACTACTTATACTAATAATCTATGTAAGCCGAAACTTAACTTTTCACTCCCACAATTTATTCAAGTTAGGTGACTGTGCTTGATTTTCAAAATTTTGATCACAAAAATCGACGTTTATATAAAATTTTGACTAATACTAGTTGAAAGATAGATTTAAAATTTACAACAAGCAAACAAATCAAAACTAATTGCATTTTGCAATATCATTCCATTTTATTTTATTTTTTTTCTTTTCATTTTCATTTTCATTTTCATTTTTATTTTTTTCTATTTTTTATTTTTTTTTACTTGTGCAACATAAGCTAACGGAGTTTCACGAGATCCAAGACCTTACACCTTCCTGGAATAAAGGATCCAAGGGCCGTTACAACGGAGAGTTCCAAGACCTTAACGCCTTTCAGAATTAAGGGTCCAAGGGCCGGTGTAAGAGGGTAGCCAAGACCTAAACGCCTTCCGGAAATAAGGATCCAAGGGCCGATCTTGAACCTTAGCTTTTTAGCACATTTATTTATTACTTAACTTTTTGCAACTTTCAAGCAATGTCTCACTTTCATTTTGCATTATTCTGACATATGCTTGTTCCGAAGTTTAAATAAATCTTTGAACTAGTATTTTTCACAATCGTATGAAAAAATGATTTTGTGTGTTCAAATGTTTGAAAATAAGCACTTATTAAGTCAGATTAGTTATCTCCTGATAGGAAAAGCCATAGATTACTTATATAAGCTCTAAAGAGAACCAACTACTCTACGCTTAGCATTTTCATTTGCACAAATCGTAAAACCTTAGTCTAATCGTTAACGAAGCAGCCAGATCAACACTCTGGCAAAGTCGGGATTCCCCTTGTTCTAACCTAATCAAGACTAACACACTTTTATTGGTGACATTTTTTTTTATATGACAAAATTTTTAAAATTTTGGTCAAAAATGGGGGTACTAGGGAACTAGAAGGTACTTATGAGACAAAATTCGCAAGAATTCCCCCCCACACTTAGAATTGAATATTTCCCTCAATATTCAAAGTACCGGCTATTATGCCGAGACTTAGAACGTAAAAAGGTAATACTAATAGCCAAGTGTGGAACAGAAATCTCATTTTTCACAAACAGGATTAAAAAGATATCCCTAGATAAACGTTAGTAAAAAGATAGGATATTGGGCGGCCGGATTGAAAACAGGCGCGTCAATCAACACTATCCAAGGGAAACCTGAAAATCAGAGCGAACAACACAAAAGCCAAGCACAGTGGGATTCCGCCACACTTAGTTGTTAGAAAATAGAAAGAAGTCAGAAACATGGGTTGTCACCCATGTGGTGCTAATGTTTTTGTTAACCGAGTCAATAGCTTGACTCGACCCCGAATTCATTTGTCCATGGGAGAGCAAGTGGAAGAAAAAATCTCCATCGGACTTTCATTCAAAATGTTTGGATAAACATTGAAGTTCTTGAAAGTTCCACTCCGATGAGATACACCCGGCTCAAAAGGATGATAAATTGAGATGTCGGGGTCAAAAACTTTGTCTTCACTCCCGAACGAGTGAATAAAAGGACAATCTACCGTATAGGAGAAGAAAGGTAGAAAAACTCGAACGACATATGTGAAATCAATATAATGGCGATCCTCAAAGGGAAATGTCACATATGTCGGAGAAAGAACGTCCGTATGAATCTCGGGATCAAGAATTGAGGTCATATCATCAAGTTTAGGACTAATAGAGTCCTTGACCTCATCGTTCTCTAACTCTTCATCAAAGAGAGGATTTATTTTGCTAGAAAAGTACTCATCATAAAATTCAAAAAGAGAATTCGAATAGACTTTGAGACTTTCATTTGAAGCGTCCTCATCAGAAAGTGATTCGTCATCACTAGAGGAAAAATCATCATTTGAATTGAAAAGAGGGTTAGAGAAGATCCCGGAAGTATCCTCAGAAATGTCAAAAGGATCATCATCACAATAAGACCAATCACATTCACTGTAGGATATATCCTCAGACTCACTTGGGATTGGGAAAAGGTTCTCAACACTAGACTTTATGAATTCGTCCGATTCCTTTTCAGGAATAGTGCTGAAATGCTCATCCCCCATAATGAGAGAGTCCTCGGAGTCCATAGACTGTAAGATGGATGTGATTGCAATAGACTGAGGGAGTTGAGAAATAATTTCACTAAAAGTAATAACACTCTCCTCGTCGTCCTCCTCATCATTATTGCTAGCATAAATGGCTTTTATACGTTCCATTTACTCTTCTGCTAGCAATTCTGTAATACTCTTGTCCTCCTGCCTTTTCTGGACAGGTGTGATTGCAGCTGAAGAATTCTCATAATATTCCTTTATTTAAATAGTATCCTCATCATCTTCATCGAGAATGGCAGCCTTAAGAAATTTGGCACGCGTTTCCGCTGCTCGTTCTTCGGCTAGCAATTCTGCCATAGATTTTTCATGAGGATGACTGATGGAATGATGTGGGGGTTGGACATTGTCAAAACCGGGAGTATTGCACCAAGGATTAGGTTCTTGATCCCACGGTTGACATTGATAATCGTCATGAGGACCCCCACACTTCGCACAAGGAATATTCAGAGCATTTTGGAACGATGTATCATTGAAGTTTTGATAACACGGCTCTTGCTCAAATGAATTCTGAGGAAGGTAGCTGAAATCGTTTTGAAAATTTGAATAAGTGAATGTATTTTCGATTTCAGAAGTGGAACACATGCAAAGTCCGTGAGTAAACTCACATCCTTTGCAAAAACATCTTTCACAAAGTGAATTATTTCCCGACGGATCTCCACAATTAAAGCAATTATGCTGATTGATTGGAGATGGCTGGGATTGTGGAGGGTAGTCGGAAAAATTGGGCGGTTCATTGAAAGAATTTAGATTTGGATCATAAGCAAATGAATTCCTCGAACCGCAAAACAAACAACTTCCATTCCGAATATCATTACCACATCGTTCGCACGTACACCAACGACACGGTAAACCGAAAAGCGGCTCTCCACAACCGACGCAAGGAATTAATGATTCCATCAGAATTAAACATAAAGAGGATTAAGAAGATAGAATTAAACGTTTAGAGGGTACGGGAGAAAGAATTAAACGGATAAGAGGGATAAGAAGAATCTTTTTGGGATTTTTGAAAAACATTTTGAAGAACACAAAGGAAAAAGGAAAATAAATTTTGAAAAGAAAATCTTTTTGGGTTTTTTATAAGAAAATATTTACGAAGAGAACGATAACTTCTCGGGAGAAGGGTCTTCAAAACACGCAACGACAAACGAGACTTAAAAATTCGCTTCAAGCCTTCCCCGGCAGCGGCGCCAAAAATTGATTCGCGAAAATCAATATATGAATTTTTCTCCAAGGAAACACAAGTGAAGTATGTGTAACCCGAGTCGTTATCCCCAACGAAGGTTTGAATGGAATTTGTGATCTCGATTCGTGAAACGTGTTTGAATGGTGAGAATAAAGGGATTTTGGGTTTTTATGCTAAAATAAGTGATCATGAACTAAAAACGACTTAAAAGGAAAGGAAAACTATAATCTAAAGTGCTCGAGATTAAAAACGTAAAGGGAAACTGAAAATACGTTTAAACCAGGAAAATCCCGAGCCTAAACGTCAAAACGATGAAATACTAACTCTACGGGCACCAAACTAATTTTCCTACATCCTAAATGACAAAAGAAAATTTTACAAAAAAGAATTATATTATTTTGACTTTTGAATAATTAATTACGAATTAAAAACAGTTTAAAACTAATTAAATTATAAAAAATACTAAACTGTAAAATAAAAATCTGAATTTTTTTCTAAAAATACTTTAAACTAAACTGAGGCTAGGAAAAATGCAAAAGAGTTCCCAGCTTATTCCAATCAGCTGGGAAAAAGCTAAATAAAACGAATAAGCTAAAAAGGAAAAAAGTGATATAAATTAAATGTTGCAAACTATAAATGAAAAAGTCCCAAGGGCAGTTGGGAGGGTGCTTGTGTTGTGAGTCAGCCGACCTGGGTTTGAATCCCTTGGTCACCCTTTTTGTTCTTATTATTTTTTTGTTTTTCTTTTGAAAACTTGTTTAAGCAATAATTATTAAGAACTTTTAAAACTGGAAATATGTTTGAAAATCACAAATAAGCTCATAAATAGCTTATGCTTATCTGAGCAGTTTGGAAGTAAAATGGTAATAAGTTAAAGCAATGCAAATGACTAATAAGCTACTGAAATAAGCTAAGGACAAGGGGCATAAGCTAAAAATCCAACTAACAACTAAAATGCCAATCACAATAAGCCAATAGAACCAGAAATAAGCATTAAAAAAAGCACAAATAAGCAGAAATGGTTCTAAGTGTCTGCTGATCTCAGTAAGGGTGCAGGGGAGAAAACAGGCCAAAAGGGCAACTATGAGCTTATAGATAAGCTTCAATAAGCTTTAAACTAGAATGAACTTTTTGGAATAACTAACTACACCTAGTAGACTACTTATATTTTGAAAATCAGAAACTAGAAACATTAAATAAGCACTAGAATAAGCCTATGAAAGTTAGTGCAGGCTGCTTATGGGGAAAACTTATCTGATGTAGGCAGTGAGGTAACTGATACATCCAAAGTGTTCCAAACTCCTTCATTCCAAATGAGACTTGTTCCACCTTTGTAAGCATGACCTGAATACTCAAGAATAACACACAAGTACCACAAACATTGCCTTAAAACTGCTTATCTTGTTATTAAGCTCAAACTAGTGTATTTGATCTAAAATCTACAAGATCAGTTGATAACCTATTGATTAACTAGAAAAGACTTAGAAACTCCATAAATAAACTGAAATTACTTAAAACAAACAAATCAAGGAAAGGCAATGTCACATGAACAATGACAAACCCATTTTGCCCCGTATTGACCCATAAACCAAACAGTCCTTTATGGACAGTTTTGAGGATTATCTAATGCACCAACTAATCTAAGCTAGAATTCTGAATGACAATTGAACATTAAGCTTTGAAAATTAATTTTAACTGGAAATTAAGCAATTGCAATAAGCTGATAAGCAGATGTTGACTTTAGTTGACTTTGGCAAAATATGAAATTAACACTGAATTATCACTGAATTAGTACAATGTTTTGGAACTGAAACTAGAACTTGAAATTAAAGTAACATTGAACTGAGATTAAGCTAAACAATACAATTTATCTAAGTTCGATTGTAAAAGCTACATTACACTACTCTACACTAAATTAACTATTAATTAACTACTTAAAATCTACTGCTCCAACTGGTTGTGTGAGGAGTGTTTTTATAACTCCAAAAGCTTCCCTGGGCTCCTCTGAACAAATCCCAGTCGTTAGATTGGCTTGGTTCAATCTCCACCGTTGAATGCCATTTTGGCGGGAAAATGAGATAGTGGGTTTTTAGCTAGATTGGTAGACACGTGAACAAGTACTAGCTAAGGAGAGGGGGAAAAGCGTGTGCCAGTGAAAAAGCATGGGGGAGACAATGATGTCTGGTCTGGGGAAAGGGTAAGTGGTTTTGGGCGGCAATGGTTTGGGGTGAGTGGTGGTTTTGACTTTTCTTTTGACCCTGGTATTTTAGCTAAACAAAAGAACGGGGTAAGGGTTTTTTTTGGATTGGGCTTAGGTTTATGATTGGACTTTGTTTTGTTGGGATGGGCTATGGTTTAAGGATTGGGTTTTTAGTTTAGGGTTAAGGATTTGGTATGGAATTTAATTTAAAGTGTAAGGACTAATTTTGCCAAATCCGTAAATTCCGGGACCTTTTATGCCAATTCTGAAAAATATTTCCAAGGACCATTTTTGCAATGTTGACATGATCCAAGGGTTGACTTTGACCTTTTGAGCACATTTTTTATCCAAACTTCTAAATTCTCCCACGTCCTCGGCTTTTCACGACTTTCCAATCTTTTACTCGGTTTTTGTCCGTTTTGCCTCGTTT
Organism: Artemisia tridentata subsp. tridentata; assembly: GCA_021014915.2. NCBI lineage: Eukaryota > Viridiplantae > Streptophyta > Magnoliopsida > Asterales > Asteraceae > Artemisia > Artemisia tridentata. The sequence continues at coordinate 86,886,838 of CP139506.1, forward strand.
TCAATCCTTTTGTACCTGAAACACATAAAAACACAAACCAAGAATATTTGCAACAATATTTGATCTATTTGGGTGTTTTTGGTCATTTTTGTGTCTTTTATAGGTATAAAATGATGAGTATTTACACACTCATCATGGCATAAACGACTGCCTCATCTGAATTTCAAAACCATGACTGAGCTTGCACGTCACAAACTAGTCGATGGTCTTCCAAGGATTATATATGCAAAAGATCACTTATGTCCAGCTTGTGAACAAGGAAAAAGTACTCGTCCTCATTTCCCTTCTAAAACAGAACACAGTACTGATCACGTTCCTCAACTACTTCATATGGATTTGTGTGGCCCAATGCGTGTTCAAACAATAAACGGGAAACGCTATATTTTGGTAATTGTCGATGATTTTTCCAGATAGACTTGGGTCTACTTTTTACGAAGCAAAGATCAAGCTCCTTCAATGATCATCACCTTTCTCACTAAAATTCAAGTTCAGCTTCGCAATACAGTCAGAAAAGTCAGAACAGACAATGGAACTGAATTCAAGAATCAAACTCTTTGTGATTATTTTGAGAAAGTGGGAATTGAACATCAAACATCTATTGCAAGAAGTCTAGAACAGAATGGAGTTGTCGAAAGACGCAACAAGACGTTAGTGGAAGCTGCAAGAACAATGTTGATCAATGCTCAATTACCTGATTACCTATGAGCAGAAGCTATCTCCACTGCATGTTACACTCAAAACCGGTGTATGATCACCAAACGGCATCACAAAACTCCTTATGAGATTGTTCACAACCGTAAACCGAATATAAATTACTTTCATGTATTTGGTGCTTTTTGTTACCCAAATAATGATCGTGGTGATTTTGGAAAACTAAAAGCCAAAGCTGACATTGGTATCTTTATTGGATATTGTGAGAACTCTAAAGGTTTTCGAATCTGGAACCGTCGCACTAGAGAAATTCAGGAGACTTCATGCTAATTTCGATGAGCTTACAGAAATGGCTTCTGAGCAAAACAGCTTAGGACCCGCAACTAACCGTCTAAATTTTCCCGATCAATCAGTTGCACCACTCTCCCTCAACCGTAAGGAATTGGAAACCTTGTTTGCTCCACTGTTCGATGATTCTTTTGCAAGTCGTGCACCAGATGTATCACCAAGTTCCACTGTACAACCTGATCATAATCCAGTATCTAATACACCTGCTACTACAACAACAACAGTTTCTGCAGATGCACCTCCAACTGAATTTGCATCAACAGAAGAACAAACCGCTTCCAATTAGGGGTGCAAACGAGCCGAGCTACTCGAGCTCGACTCGATAAAAAGCTCGAAACAAGCCAAGCCTTGTCGAGCTCGAGCTCGAAAATCAACTCGTTTACTTATCGAGCTCGAGCTCGAGCCGAGCTTGTGAAGATCGAGCAGGCTCGTCGAGCCTTATCGAGCCTTACGCTATAACATAGCAGCCGAGCTTTGTCGAGCCGAAAAACATCTTTTTTAAGCAGATAAAGCGAGCTCGAGCCGAGCTTTGGCTTGTTTAAGCAGATAAAGCGAGCTCGAGCCGAGCTTTGGCTCGTGAAAAACATCTTTTTTATTTAGCCAAGCCTTGTCGAGCCGAGCTCGAGCTTTGTGAAAAGTTAACGAGCCGAGCTCGAGCTCGAGCTTTGAGGCTCGGATCGAGCCGAGCTCTAGGTTGTTAAAAAATTGACGAGCCGAGCTCGAGTATAGTAAAGCTCGAGCTCGGCTCGGCTCGTTTGCACCTCTACTTCCAATACTGAGAATGCAGTTGAAGATCTCCTACAACATGAAGTACCCACACCTGCAAATTATGATGAAAATTCATTCTTTAATCCATTTGCTCTGGCTCCAACCGTTCCCAATATTGCTAAGTCATCTACACGTAACATGGATCCATCTAATATGCACAATCACTTTCAACATTACCCTTCTACACACAAATGGAAAAAAGATCATCCCTTAGTAAATGTGATTGGTAATCCAAATAATCCAGTCATGACACGACAAAGACTTCACACAGATGCTGAAACATGCATTTATTCACTTACCATCTGTCAAGCAGAACCAAAGAACATTAAAGAAGCCATGACTTATGACAATTGGATTGAATCAATGCAAGATGAACTCGATCAATTCAAACGTCTAGAAGTCTGGAAATTGGTAGAAAGACCCGATGGAGTCTATGTTTTCGGACTTAAATGGATTTGGAAAAACAAACTTGACGCTAATGGAACAATTATTCGTAACAAATCACGTCTGGTTGCCAAAGGCTTCAGCCAAGAAGAAGGCATTGACTTTTAAGAATCATTTGCACCAGTGGCTAGACTTGAAGCTGTCCACATGTTTCTGGCGTATGCTGCTCATAAGAACATCACCGTTTACCAAATGGATGTGAAGACTGCATTCCTGAATGGGCAACTCCGTGAAGAAGTGTATGTCACACAACCAGAGGGCTTCATCGATCTAGATCATTAAAATTATGTGTACAGACTCAAGAAAGCCCTCTATGGCCTTAAACAAGCCCCGAGGGCATGGTACGACAAACTGTCCGCATTCTTACTTGCTAATCACTTTACCAAAGGATCCGTTGATCCCACATTTTTCATTCAAAAACACGGGGAGGTCATCTTAATTGTTCAAATTTATGTTGATGATATCATCTTTGGTTCAACACATAAAAAGTACTCAAATGATTTTACAAAATTATTGAAACAAAATTTTGAGATGTCTATGATGGGTGAACTTACGTTCTTCTTAGGACTTCAAGTTCATCAATCCCCCCATGGTATTTTTCTAAATCAGTCCAAATATGCTCTTGAGATTTTAAAGAAACATGGCATGACAAGTTGTGACACTTACAACACACCTATATCTGCATCATCCCCAAAGTTGGATGCTGATTTACATGGTATACCAGTTGACCCTACAAAATATCGTAGTATGATTGGGTCCCTCATGTATCTAACAGCCATCAGACCAGATATTGTTTTTGCTGTATATATATGCTCCCGTTATCAGTCTCGACCAACTGAAAGACACCTCTCTGAGGTTAAAAGAATCCTTCGATACATAAAGGGAACCACTCATTTGGGGATCTGGTATCTGAAGGATTCTGGTTTTGAACTAATTGCTTTTTCAGATGCTGATCATGCAGGATGTTTAGATACATGTAAAAGTACATCTGGGGGAGTGCAGTTTCTAGGAGACAAACTTGTATCTTGGCAGTCAAATAAGCAGGATTGTACCTCATTGTCATCTATAGAATCCGAATATGTAGCCATGTCAGCATGTTGTGCACAAGTCATTTGTATGCGATCCCAGTTGATGGACTACGGTTACATTTTCAACAAGATTCCCATGTACTACGACTCCAAGAGTGTCATTGCCATCTCATGCAACACGGTTCAACATTCGAAAGTCCAAACATATCGCACTTCGATATCATTTCATCAAAGAGCATGTGGAACAGGGTACTATTGAATTATATTTTGTGGGTACTGAATAACAATTAGCAGACTTATTCACCAAAGCCTTGCCCCATGCAAGATTTGTAGAATTAATTCACCAAATTGGTATGCGGTGTTTGAGTCCAGATGATTTAAACAACTTTCTTGCAAACAACTAAGAAAGTCAAACACCAAAACTATCTTTGTAAATACTTTGATTAAAAAAATAATAATAAATAAATAAATAAAACACACATGCAAATACAAAATTTCCATCAACACTTTGTTCATTTAAACACATTACTAATTCTTTCCGAACAAGTGTTGAGGGGGACTATGAAATTCAAGTTTTAAAATTTTCTTTAAAATTTGTACTTGCATATTTCCTTAATATGTTGTTTCATTATATGGAGGCAATATTATCTTTGTGATACCCTCGTTGATCTTAAAATGTTTTCTAATACTCATAATTCAAGGGGGTGTATTAAATTGTTCTTGTCAAAATTATGTCAATTCTAGTTAATGCTTTGTGAGTAAGGACTTTAATTGAAAAATTATGTGGTTAAGGGACTTAATGTGACAAAGTTGGAAACTTAAAATATTGACAAAAACAAAAATTACAAAGTAATAACTGCATCTGAATTGCAGTTATTACTCTTCACCAACCTCATTTACTTTTCACCCACCTATATCAACTATCTCAAATTAACCTGCAAATCCGTTCAAGAATTCCCAAAACTGTGAGTGTTTATACAATGTTTACATGATTATAAGACATGGTTTTTAAGGATTTTGTGATCCAACAGCTTAATTTGTCTAAATCGAACAAAATTGAATTAGGGTTTAAGTCGAATTGGGATAAAATCATTTTAAGTGTTTGAGACTAAATTGAATGGTGGGATATCGTCGGAATTGAGTCCTGAACATGTTATGTGTGTTTAATTATACCCAGAAACTCGAATTGATGATTGTTCAAGATTAGGGTTTATGTGTTAATTTGGGGAAAATCAAATGATTGTGTTTTGGCCTAATTAATTGGTTGGGATAGTGTTCTTATATGTCGTATAACATGATTTGATCATCTAATCAAACCCAGAAACACGTTTGAATTAATTTAGATGTGTAGGGTTTAAGATGAACTCGACCAGGTTCAATCTTACTGATTCATGGCTAAAAAGTGTTAATATATAGACCAATGAACTCTGAAACATCATAGGAATCTATTGGAATCAAACAATCAAACATCTAACATGTATAAATGAATTCCGATGATTCTGAGTATAGGGTTTATCGAAATTGCAACCAGTTGCATTTAAATTTGATATACAGTGTTTAGATGTGTGTAAATGAACTTAATGAGTATATTATAACTTGTGATTTGATTTAAAATTGAACAGGAAAACCAAATTCGATAAAGATTCAAGAAAATGTACGTCTACAGTGTTGTCGCAATTTCTTGTATAAGAAATTGTCGAAATTGCAATATCCGTCGAAATTGGATAAGCCTTGTCGGAATTGCAAAATCCATCGGAATTGGATAAATTTGTCGCAATTGCACAAAACTTATCGAAATTCAAAATTTTCATCGCAATTGGGCAAACTTTATCGCAATTCAAAATTTCCATCGCAATTGGACATGGCTTATCGTAATTCAGATTTTTTCATCGCAATTGATCATATGTCATCGAAATTCAAAATTCATCGGAATTGGATAAAAAACTATCGGAATTCTAAAAACCATCGGAATTGGCCAAAATTGTCGCAATGATAGAGATATGTCGCAATTCATTAAAACTGTCGAAATTCATAAGAATCACAAGTTGTCAAAATTGATTAATGGACAATTAAAGGAAATCAGTTTTTAACTAGTAATCCACACAATATCCAATGATGTAAATTGCTATACTCATAATACTAAAACATGTAAAATCAAATTAAGCAACAAAAGGGTCACATGAATGATAACAAGATTAACAATTTGCTAACCTTCATGTATCCTGCAAATTTGTTTTTGATTGATGTTTCAGATATCTCAAATGGCTGCACAACAACCACTCCCAATGCTCACCAAGGAAAACACTTTTCCACAAGACTATGATGTGGAAATTGGCAAGAACAATGCTCGCGTGGAATTTCACAAGATAAAGTGTGCGGAACCAACCTGTCAAATAGCCATAGAGATTCTCAAGTTGCATAAGTGTGGGAGCTTGCTAGACAAGTCCGCTTCTATTCCCGAGTTTTACATTCCTCAAATGTGGCACACAATGAAGCTGGACTTGGGAGAAGAATCTTTTACTTGCACATTGGACCGAAAGGAATTGACTGTAGATGTCAACTATCTTCGCAAGGCCTTACTCTTGCCAGAAGCTCCTGAACCTGCCAAGATATTCCATCCAACACCCTCTGAAGAAGATGTTCTTAACTTCCTAATGGAGATTGGCTATGATGTACAATTAGACAAGCCGTTGAAAAGATTCTCCAAGGTCGAAGCCAAGCTTATCCCCCAACCTTGGAGAACAATATATTATACCTTGGCCCGATCAGTCTCCGGAAGGGAAAATGGACATGAGAACCCTCGTCTGTCTCACCTACAAATCTTCTGGGGCATTGTGAACCAGAAGCAAATTGACTATGCTCAACTTATCTGGGAGGACATAGTCTTTCAAATTCAAATTCACTACCTCAAACCTCTCACCAAAATCCCGTTTGTCAGATACACCAAGCTTATCATCTATCATCTACTTGAAGACAACAATGACATCCCTCAACGTCTTGAAGACCAAGAGAAGCATTTATTTGCTATGGACAAAACCATCAGTCAAGTCTACATCCCTAAAGGAAGCACACGCAAACAAGGGATGAGACTACCTGAAGCTCTTCTGACGGACAAGATAAAGCAAATGAAAGCATACATCAATTATGATAGAGCATTCAATGAGGGACATGTCGGTTTTTGCAAGTACGATGATGAGCCTGCTCCAGCTAAGACTCGATCAAAGGAAGGTAGCAAGTCAGGCAGCACATCTAGCACATCTAAGAAGATCAAACCAGGGCCTCCTAAGTACACCAAGAGGAGAGTTTCGGTCAAGATAGCTAAGCCCGAGCCAGAAGAAGAAAAGATTGTTAAAGAAGAGGGATCCAGCTCTGATACGGAAACCAATGATGAACCAACAATCTCCAAGGAAGAAATAGCTACCAAGATTGCTCTAGATGAAAGTCGTGAGTCCTTTAAAGCTGATGAAGAAAGTCAGAGGAAGATGATGCTTGAAGAACAGATGAGAATCGATGAGCAAATCGCCAAAGACTTTGATGAAGACCAAACCCTCATCAATCCGGTTAATCAACCTGGCGAGTCTGGAGTTGCTGTCGAAGTTATTCCACCTCGTTCAGATCCGGTTAATCAACCTAGTAATGACGAGGAAAAGAATGAAGATGAACAGACTAGAGACTTTGACATGGATGAGGATGATGATACAGAGAAGGTGCTTATTGATGAGGAAGTGATCAAAAAAGCTGCTGCAGAGTTGGAATTGGAAAAGAAAAAAGGAGGAAGAAGAAAGGTTGGAAAGGATAAGGGCTGAGGAGAAGGAAGCCGACGAATATATTCAAACACCTCCAACCACTCCTCCATACTCTCATCCAATTACCCATGACACACCTTCGGTATCTAAGCAAGCTTCGCCACCGAAAGTCCAAAAACTTCCTAAATCATCCACACACTCTTCACCACCAACAACAACAAGCAAGTCAAGAAAGAAACCCAGAAAGATTACCAGCTTCAAAAAGGCTGAAGCAATCTCTCAATCTTCAAAAAGGGTGAAGCAGGCCGTAAAGCTGGCAAGAGCCAAGAAAGATGACCATCTTCGTGACCAAATCAAAACTTTGACAAATATGGTCACCGGCCTTGCAGGACAAGTGAACGAGCTTCAAAACACCAAAGCTCGTGTCGATGAATTTCTTTTAGATGACGTTCAAGAAAGGATGCTCACTGCGATCAAGGGCAACACTAAAATATACTTGAAGAAGTACTTGCCTAAGATCACATCTAAGAAGGTGGAAGAATATCTTGAGCTGAACATCGAAGATATTCTCAAGAATATTGTGGCTATAGTTCCACTTGTCCTTCAAACCCAACCGACGAAGCCAAAAGAACCAACTCTGGAAGAGCTTCAAATTCAACTATTTGAAAGCTTAACAAGTCTTACCTCACCAACTCCTGAGCAAATAGCCATCTCTGAGGCTATAAAGGCAAATATATTGAAGGAGTCGTGTAAAGCTGAGGCTGACAAAGGTAAACGTCCAAGAGAAGACGAAGACCCAGACCCGAACTCACAAGCCAAGAAATCTAAGAGTGTCGGCGGATCTACTTCTCAACACCAAGAACCTGTCGGAGCTTCAGCAACCACAACTGCCACCCAACCACCTAAGGCTTCCGGCTCCAGACCAACAGCAAATGGAGCATCAGTTTTAGTTCACTGCAAATGAAGAGTTTCAATTTCAACAACACCAAGATCAACCAGATTCTCCACCCAAGTCAAAAGCAACAACGTCTAAACATAGAAAGAAGACAACATCCAAAAGACCAACTGTTGTCTCATGGCTTGACAAAGACATGACAAAAGGGAATGAATGGTTCGATCAACTTTTCAGTGCTCAACCTTTTGTAGACGATGACTCCATGATCGAAGGTTGCACACTTGAGTTAACACAAAAACTCAAACGTGACCAATGCATCAAAAAGCTCACAAAAGGAGAACTTCGTCGAATCAAGAAAGATGCTTTCAACCTGCTCAAAGATAGGTCTTCCAGTGTAGCTGAGCTTGAATATCACCTGGAAAACATTGCACGAGCAATGTCTAGTGAGTTCAGCTGGAAAAATCCGGATATGCATGTGGTTGATAGCACTTCTCAACCCAACCAACCATACGTTACTGATGAAGCGAAAAGTGTACCGCTTTTAGGGGGTCATTTAAGCCCTAAATCGTATTTATTTGATCAAATATTGCCCTAAATTGTTCCTTTTGTCATTTTAGGTACTTTGGAGAAGAAATCTGGAAAAGGAAGCATTTTGGACGTTTTTGGAGCATAAAAGTGCAGAAAACGACAAAGTCTCCAAAGCTGCTGGAAAAGTACACGTGACGGCGTCAAGTATTGCTCCTGACGGCGTCACGGCTTGGCAAAAGAGGTGGATATGACAAATACACGTGACGCACCAGGAAGTTTTGCAAAGGAAGTCTGACGGCGTCACCCTTTAAGGTGATCAAGGCCATCACGGTTTAAGTTAAAGAGAGACGGCGTCATGCACAAATCTGACGGCGTCAGCCCTTGATAAGCCAGAGAAATTTTGGAGGATTAAAAAGGGACGGCGTCAGGAAGACCATCCGGGAACCCTAGCCACGGCGAGGTGACGGCGTCAAGCTATATAACGTGACGCCGTCAGCCACTAAGTTCTATATATAGTTTTGCAATTTTAGTCATTAGTGTGCAACTTTGTGAGGAGAAACCCTAGACGAATTTTCTGCCATTTAAGGGTTTTATACCCTTGGATCTCCCATGTTTAATTGAAGATAAGTAATCATTTAATCATTCAATATGTCTATGTGTTGTTTGATTATATCTTGTTCTTGTCTTTTAATTAACATGCTAGGCTAGATTTATCTTGTGTTTGCTTAGATCTAATGAAACCTAACTATTGATTATTAGTTGTTAGTGTGTTATTAATTGTATTGGATGATTGTTTATCGATGTTAGGCTTAAGAAAACTGGCTAACCTCCTATACGGTAACTTGCTTGAACGTCTTAAGAAACATGAACCAATGCGTACTAAGGTTTTTATGGTTGTATTTAATGCATGAGCGAATTCTAGTGATCCCATGTTAGGAACTAATAGTTATTGTTTAGGTTGAATTTTTATTTTATTAGGTCTACTCATTAGATTCCTTTCTAGTGAGATTTTTACTTTTATTTTTCTAGGTTTTTCTTTAGTCTATCTTATTTCTTTGTACTTTTGTTTGTGACACCTTCCACCGACCTCATGAGTAATAGTGATCGTTTGATCCCTGTTATTCGTATTTTCCGCCGTGCAAACTTCCAACTACCCGTTCCCGCCCCCATCGTAGAAAACAACAACCTTTCACCCGACCACCACTTTGGTAACAATTCTGAGATGGAGGAATCTGACCGTGAGAATGACTATGTTAGTCCATTTTACGACTCAGACTCCGATGAGGATGCTGGTAATGGAGAAGTAGTTAACGAGGAATGGGGAAAAGAGGAAATTGATCCCTTTAAGTATGTTGACCCTAGGACTAAGATCGAAAAGGATAGCCTCTTTAACATGCAATTTCCATGTAAAATTGGTTATCATAGTTTTCATGCTTATCTTAACTCATCTTTACCTATGAACATTATCTCTCGCGCTAATTATAATAAAATCATGGTAGATGAGCTAGAATATCAAGGAGATAACATTGTTGCTATGATTAAGCCACTACACGTATTCGTAGGAAGTTTTGTGTATTTAGTGGATTTTATGGTTATGGAGAACTTAGGAGAATTTATTGATAACAAATTAACCCAAGTCATTTTTGGAGAACCCTTCAAAAGGTTGACCAACCTTGACGAAAAACTTGTGGACGGGTTAATTACATTCTCGGATGGGGATGAAGATTTTGTTTACCAAATGCCCCGATCACATCCTAGGTTTAAGAACTTCTCCATTGAATCTTGCAATAGACTTGTGCCTATTGACTTGTTAAGTGAGAATGATAAGAGAAAGGGGCTCAAATATCCACATGAGAAAAATATGAGATATTATCATGGATGTCTGGAGCTGAATGATGAATACAAGAAGGACGAGGCAACAATTAGATGGCTCACACTCGGATACGTGAGCATAAGCGACAATAGATAAGCGTGACTTTGAGTCTAGCTACAAGACTCGTTAATAAAGAAAAGCGCTTCTTGGGAGGCAACCCAAGCTTTATTTGTTTGTTTGTTTATTTATTTGTTTGTTTGATTTTATTTGCTTCCGTATGTATGTTTAATTTTTATTATTATTGATTCATGTTCGAAACTAAATTGTGAAAATGCTTTATCTTGTTTTTAACTTCGTCTTAACTACATATAAAGGTATTTTGCAAAAGTTAAGTGTAAGGGAAATCCAAATCGGTTTGTTAGAACAAATGAACATGAATCGTAATAATATTAAATTAACATACATATTAGTAATAGTTTGAGTCAAATGCTTGTATCGAGTCATAATGATGTTTTGCAGGAATTCCAGGAAGTAAGGTATAGGTTTTTCCAGAAATTTTCCAGAAACTTAACATGAGAATTCTGTCAGATCATTTCTGACGGCGTCAGGCATTATAACCTGACGGCGTCAGGTTTTAATTTTCTGAAATTTTTGAAAGTTTTGTTTTCATAAAAAGTTTTTATTAAATCTCTAACTTATAAACTCCAGGAATCTGCAAAATAATCATTCCACAAGCATTATATCCTTATATAGAATTTATCCCGCCGATGTTATGCAGGTTTTCGTGTTTGTTTTTTCAGGTTTAACAGGTTATTTTGGACAAGGAGATGTATTTGGAATCTAGCTTTTGGCGATGCATTAGTCTTGGAGCTTCCACATTACCTTGGAAGAAGATCTAACCATGTTACCCCTTTATCCACCGAGCGAATCAGGGGAGTATTTGATTTCATTCTTTTACCTTATTACTTTTACATCTTGTTATTTGAACATTGGGGACAATGTTCATCTTAAGTATAAGGGGGGGGGGGGGTAAAGTACGATACTTTAGAGAATGCTTTTACGCTTGATTTTTATTTGTTTAATGGTAGATGTGTAATAAAACTGAGAGAAATACCTGTTAGGGCAATTTTAGTGCCAAATTTAAAATTTTTTACAACATATAGGAGTGAAACTTTGATCTTAATGAGCGTCTCATGGATAGGAGTTATATGACTAGCACAAAACCGTACCACTAAAAATTTTCCACCCCCAAATATGTGAGGTTCGCCCCCTAGAATTGGTAGGAAAAGCATTTATGCTATGATGTGTGTACCGGTAGCACTTAGATTCTAGAACTTGCGTTAGGACCATTCCGAGGCCACAAGTGAGACTACATTCGTATAGTTAGATTTACTACATGATAAGAGGTATTAGGATTAACCCATTGTTTTACACCTGTGTTTTTGTTATAATTACGTTGGCTACATTGGTCAAGTAATTCTCCCACACCCTTTGCGTTGTACTCATTTTTAGTACCCGATACCCCTAGTACACCCCTCAGAGCCTATCTTTTCGTTTCTAACTTTAAGCATTTTACTTAAAAGAAGAATTTGTTACACCCCACTTAAATGTTCACCCAAATCGCCTTAGCCTACCTTGTATGCACTCATTTTTAGTGCATTATTGTGACAACATTTGTTTAAACCCTAAGTTAATTATCTAATTGATTACATGGTTGCTAAGTCGAGTCATATCCTTGTACATATTGTTTTGGGACGATTGGGACTCATGGGTAAAGTACTAATGTAATGGAGTAATGGGGTAGAACAACATTATTACCCCCATATGTGCTAAATATTTTAAAAGTACTCCAAGTGTTTCGATTATCTTAATTCGAGTCATTAGAATAGTTATTTGTGAAGTTATGTAAAAGTTCAAGTGTAAGGGGAATGCAACGCCCCTATGATGTATTATTTTGGATGGTAGGGCAAGAGTGTATGAAAAAAAAAAAGATCGAAAAAATCAAGAAAAATACAAAAAAAATGAGAAAAAGAAAAGTAGAAAAAACATACGGACTACCATCCCGTTTCATTTTATGTTTATTTTATGTTTTTGTTATTTTGTTTTTAGCTTAAGTCGAGTCTAGTCTTGGTTTAGCAACGCCATATTGTACATGTAATTAACCAAGATCTTTAACTCGCCACCAGTAAAATATCCCTTACCCAACAAATCCGTGTTTATCATATCCCTACACCTAACGTTATAACCCGTTTAAAAGCCCTCTTTGATAGTTTATCTTAGGTGCTTATGCCTAGTGGAGGAGGTTTTTGATCCTTTCCCAAGCATATGGTAATCTATTTGCTATGACAGGTAGTGAGAGATATTATCCATTTTCATTTATGAGATTTATTTTGATGACACCTGAGAGATGTGAGTATCTAAACACTACTTGTAAGGTGCTAGTCTGTAATCTCCGTGCTTATTATGATTAAAGTGGAACGACTATTTGTTGTAATTACTTTTATATTAGCGTTAAATGACCCCTAACTTGTATTTTGATTAGAATAAAAGCGCATTTGCTTGAGGACAAGCAAATCTCAAGTGTAAGGGTATTTGATGAAGCGAAAAGTGTACCGCTTTTAGGGGGTCATTTAAGCCCTAAATCGTATTTATTTGATCAAATATTGCCCTAAATTGTTCCTTTTGTCATTTTAGGTACTTTGGAGAAGAAATCTGGAAAAGGAAGCATTTTGGACGTTTTTGGAGCATAAAAGTGCAGAAAACGACAAAGTCTCCAAAGCTGCTGGAAAAGTACACGTGACGGCGTCAAGTATTGCTCCTGACGGCGTCACGGCTTGGCAAAAAAGGTGGATATGACAAATACACGTGACGCACCAGGAAGTTTTGCAAAGGAAGTCTGACGGCGTCACCCTTTAAGGTGATCAAGGCCATCACGGTTTAAGTTAAAGAGAGACGGCGTCATGCACAAATCTGACGGCGTCAGCCCTTGATAAGCCAGAGAAATTTTGGAGGATTAAAAAGGGACGGCGTCAGGAAGACCATCCGGGAACCCTAGCCACGGCGAGGTGACGGCGTCAAGCTCTATAACGTGACGCCGTCAGCCACTAAGTTCTATATATAGTTTTGCAATTTTAGTCATTAGTGTGCAACTTTGTGAGGAGAAACCCTAGACGAATTTTCTGCCATTTAAGGGTTTTATACCCTTGGATCTCCCATGTTTAATTGAAGATAAGTAATCATTTAATCATTCAATATGTCTATGTGTTGTTTGATTATATCTTGTTCTTGTCTTTTAATTAACATGCTAGGCTAGATTTATCTTGTGTTTGCTTAGATCTAATGAAACCTAACTATTGATTATTAGTTGTTAGTGTGTTATTAATTGTATTGGATGATTGTTTATCGATGTTAGGCTTAAGAAAACTGGCTAACCTCCTATACGGTAACTTGCTTGAACGTCTTAAGAAACATGAACCAATGCGTACTAAGGTTTTTATGGTTGTATTTAATGCATGAGCGAATTCTAGTGATCCCATGTTAGGAGCTTCTTAGCCGGCTCGACATAGGAGTGAAGTAGGAGCTTGTAGAGTTGGGGAAGTACGTACGCCACCCCACGATTGGTATTAAGGAATACACCCGTCATCCACGCAATTAATACACACTAATCAACCGGTAAAAGATAGTTAGGGAGTAAGGAAATCTAAGTAAACACATTTCTCTCCATATAAGTTACACAACCTTTTCATTTTCAGTTATTTTATTTTATTTGCATTTGTAGTCATTTGGGTTAGTTGACTAGCAACTAATTCCGCCCACTCCTTCAAACCCGAGATTTTACTTGCTTTCATAAAATATAAAAATACAAAAAGAATCTTCCCTCACCCTTAGACCTATTAGAGTAGTTTTTCAATCCTAACGACACTATTCCCCTAGAGAACGATCAATCCCCCGGTACTTGCCACTTCACTATACTACATCGGTCAGGTACACTGCCTGGTGGGGATTGCAAGCCTCTTGAGATCCCTCGAGAGGTAAAAGCTGTTGTAAGGTCGCAAAACCACGCATCAGTTACGGATTGGACTAAGCCTCTGCCAGTGATTGGAGCTTCAGATCAACCTGATATCCCGTATAGATTCTTCTACAACAACGACCTTGAACTCCTTGTGCACGGCATCAAGTGTCAACTCAAATATGCAACTTCCATAACCCTGATTCATGCAGCAAGCTATCCACAAACTGCCATCGAAGAAACTGCTACAAGACTCTTCGTTACAAACAGAGTATAGTACGATCAAGATGCGCAACTGGGAATACATCACTGGTTTGAGAAGAGGAGAACATGGTACAAAAGTAAACTCACAGAGAAGTCTCCAACTCTAGTGATGAGTAATCTCAGGATAATTGTTGTGGTTAGCCTTGAAGCAGAAAAGAGGTATGATTATACCTTTCTACATGAAATCAGGGTTAGAAGACAAGATCAGAAGATGTACACATTTTCAGAAGCAGACTTCCCAGACTTGAACCTCAACGATCTTGAAGACATGTATCTCATCAAGGTTCAAGGGAAAATGCAACACTTCTCCACTGATCTTACTTACGCGTTCAGCACTTCACTGCTATACTTCATCAGAAGGAAGATTATTCAAGAAAGTGTAGAAGACTTGCAGCTTGGGGTCGAGAGCTATCAAAGGAAGATCAACTTAACCGCACCAGTTCTACATCTTCCTAAGATCAACCAAGAGCCCCAGTATACCATGAAGATAGAACCAACCTTCGGGTTTGTCTACAAGAGTGATCTCTCAACCAACTGCTTCATGGGATACAAAGAGGTTCACAAGTTCTGTGACCACACGCTCAAGAAAGTTCGTAATGGGTTGGTGATTCGAGTAAGAGATCGGGAACTATACAAGACCAGCAGGTAGACAGCTTCTCAACTAAGAAAAGTTTGTCAATTCATTTTGAAGATCGAGAAAAGGCTTGTTCATAGAGACCAAATGAGGATACTTGAAAGCTATGTTGGAGGAAGACCATCGTTCCCGATCAGGAATTTTCAAAGACCTGATCCAGTTTTCACTGTTTTCAGAAGCACAGAATGATGTAAGAGTTGGATAATTTTTTGATTCATAATACATGCTTGTGTTATTTATTATGGTTTGTGCACATATAACAGTGCACAACCCGTACTTGTAAAGAAAGGACCCTGAGGTACGCTTCAGTGTCTCAATCCTAATATAAGGAGTGAAAGCTTCTTACTTTTGAGTAGAATTAATCAAAATTTTGATAAGTTTTTTTAAAATTCTGCTCAAAAGAACAAGTATTCCCTTATTGAGGGGGAGTACTTGAAACTAATCTTTGTTCAACACATAAGTTCTTGTTGAAATTCTTCCCGTAAACCTCCTCGACTCAGATCTTACCCAAGAATTGATGAATATCAAATGTCATTAATCGAAAAAACATGTCCTAGACGGGTAATAATTTCAAGCTGGTTTATCCAGTGATGTAAACGTGTCTCGCAAAGGACTTGTCTGAGTAGAGTGTACCATTTTGAGAGATTTTCCTTAAATATGACCAGTACGGGTAATAATTTCAAGCTAGTCTAACTAGTGATGTAAATGTGTCTCGCAACGGTCATATTCACTGAAAATCAATCAATTCTAAAATGCTGACTCCACCCGACATGTGCAAATTTACCTTAAAAACTTATGAGCACATGTGAAGGGGGAGTATTTCTGAAAATGCAAAACTCTCAAAGTGTTAACAATATATGTTTTACAATCATAAACACTTTGAGAGATTTTCAAGTGAATGGTTTATGGCAACTGATGAACTCAAATAAGTACATTTTATTACTATCATTTATCCTATTAATTTGACTTGTTTTACTATATTATGTATGAGGATTGATACTTAATCGTTTACTTTTGTAATTCTCAGGTAAAAACAAGCATTTGGTGAAACTTAGCGATTATGGACTAAATATGGAGCAAAACGTGCATAAAGTGGAAGTCTACTGACATGGACAAGATCAAGTCAATTCTGCTCCAGATGCGCCGCATCTCACTCTCGACATGCGCCGCATCTCTATCAAGATATCACCAGATACGATCCAAGATACAAGAGGACATGCGCCGCATCTAATCAAGAGTTACGCCGCATCTTCTGGCGGTGTACGAATATTCCTGAATATTATAATCTTGGACCCCACGCGAAGTTAAGTACATACGCCGCATCTACTTAGTAGATGCGCCGCATCTTCCCTCAGACAGAAACTATAAATACCCCGTAGACCAGACGAATTAAAGAGTTCGAAACCCTAAAACCGAAGTTCGGACAGCAGAGCAAAAGGACAAATTCAGTCAAGGAGGCAGCACAAGACACACCCAAATCGAAGATACAAGAGCTGTAAGAAGGTGCTGCATGTATTTAATTCATTAAGTAGTTTTGTTTTATTGTGTTAGCAAACTTTAATTCATCAGGATTGGTGGCTTGTGTAATGTGACAACGGAAAGATTGCACTCCCTTTAATACTTGCTTTCCCATCAATTAAAGTTTATATGTTGATGTCTTTGGTTACTACTTATTAGTGCATTGATAACCTCTGTGTTTATTAGTGGCTTGCGGGCATTTGACTGCGGGACATAATGTGGCTCCCACGGTTGTTTCTAAATTGATCACTTAGGAATAACTTTTAGACATAAGTAATCATTAAGGGTTTACTCGCCGATAAGAATAGGACCAACGAGAAAGGATTAATTACATACACTTCATATAAAGCTATCAATAAAACAAGTGACAAACTACTTAATCATAAGGACAGCCCTCTTATTGTCTCTAGTATCTATCTGTGTACGTGTGTGCTACTTGCTGATTCGTGCCTATTGGTTTATTTTATCATTTAATTGCAACAAATCGTGCCAGTCTCTCAGGCTGAAACCCCCTTGCGTTAGGATATTAAAATACTGATTAGAATAACGAGATAATACGTTCCACTCTTAGTGATCGACACTCTACTTACCATTATCTTCATACTGACCGGGTACACTGCTCGTTAAGTGTGTGTGTTATTGATAAGTCGGCTAAATATAAATTTAAAACTTGAGTAGGCATTAAAACTGCTAAACCGCAACGACACATCACGCGCATCAAGTTTTTGGCGCCGTTGCCGGGGAGTGAATTGTTATTATCTGTTAATTTGATTAGTATTTTAATTAGGTTTTTCTTTTTATTAGATTAATTGCATCATTGTACTATTTTGCATATTTGTTGTATTGTGTGTTAATTGTTTTCTTTTTATTTTTGTGTGTTTATTTTCGTTTGTGTGTTTAAATTTTTGTTTTTATTTTTCGTACTTTTCTGTTCTGCTATCGTTGTACTGTGCTAAATCAAACGATACGGCGCATCTGATCTCTCAGATGCGGCGTATTGCGTTTAATTTTTTTTATATACAACGCGTTTAATTAATTCGATACGACGCATCTTTTCCCCAAGATACGGCGTATCTGTTTTTGATAAAAAAAATTTTCTAAGCGATAAAGTAATACGACGCATCTGCTTTTGCAGATACGGCGTATCTGTTTTTGATAAAAAAAATTTTTCTAAAACGTTAACGCCATACGACGCATCTTCTTTTGAAGATACGGCGTATCTATTATTTTAATTAAAAACAGTTTGCGAATTATTAAACAGATACGGCGTATCGATCTCTGTCGATACGGCGCATCTTACTGAATCAAAAATCTTTTATTTTTAAACGTAACGAAAATACGGCGCATTAACTTTCGTTAATACGACGCATTTAATTTTAATTAGATAAGTTGATTTTTGATTAATTAATTCGATACGGCGCATTCTTAAATTCTAAAGCGGCGTATCTATTTTCTGAATAAATCTGATTTAATTTTAACGATTATAAGATACGGCGTATCCAACTTTTTGGATACGGCGCATCGTCTGCAGATATCAGTAACTTTAATTTTTCGTATTCCGTTTTCGTTATTAATTATCTGATATATTACTTTCTCGAGCATACCCTACTGATGCTTTTGTGATTGATTTCAGGAAGTGCATGACCAGGAGTTCTACGAGGAACTTGATTCAACCTTTCGAAGATCCTGAACGAGCCCTGCATTCGCTTAAGAGGCTTTTCAACACAAGAAGCTTTGATCTTTCAAGTTCACTCGAGCTTGATTACTTTTCTGAAGAAAAAGAGGAAGTTGAAACAGAAACAATGGGCGAAAACACTACTATGGAGGAATACATGAACAATACCCGTGCTGATTACACTTCAGGAGTTGCTAGACCAAAGTTTGATGACAAGTCAAAATTTGAGTTGAAGGGACAATTTCTCAAAGAGCTCAGAGAGAATGCTTTCAGTGGGACGGAACAAGAGGATGCTAATGAGCATGTTGAAAAGGTCCTGGAGATTGCAGATTTGTTTACTACAGAAAGTGTCAATACCGATCAACTCATGCTAAGAATCTTCCCAATCTCACTAAAAGGAGCTGCTAACAAGTGGCTAAGGAATGAACCTGCTAGTTCAATCACTACGTGGGAAGGTTTGAAGAGCAAATTCCTGAAGAGATATTGTCCACCTGCTAAGACTGCTAAGAAGATGGAGGCTATCAATAGTTTCAAGCAAGAGCCTGATGAAACCCTTTATCAAGCTTGGGAACGATTTAAAGATTTATTGATAAAATGTCCTCAACACTATCTAACCCCTATGCAGGAAATAATATTGTTTTATCAGGGATTGGACGTGCCCACAAGACAGATTTTGGATGCTAAGGGAGCTGTACCTCAGATGAGTGCAACTAATGCTAGGAAAGCGATCCAAGAAGCTGCTGATCATTCTCAGAAATGGCACGATGGGACCTCTACTAGATCTAAGAGCAGCACTAATTTTGACGGGATTGCTGCTATTCAAGCTCAATTGGATAAAATTAGTAGAGAGATGAAGAAGCGAGATGAAAGAGCATATGCTGCCCAAGTTGGATGTGAAAAGTGCGAAGGACCTCACTACACTAAAGATTGCCCGAACAAGAATGAAAGTGAGACGTTTGAAGAAGCTTATTACACCCAATTTGGACAACCGTTCCGACCTTCAGCAAGATTTAGGGAAGCTAGTCCGGGATTCTATCAAAAGAACAACTTCAATCCCGCTTATCAAGAGAGGAGGCAGACTTTAGATGATACTTTAAAGCAAATTATGGCCGATGCTGCTAAAAGACATGAAGAGAATACTGCTATGATCAAGGAAATTCGAGCTTCAACAGACACTACTACAAGAAATCAAGGAGCTTCGATCAAAGCATTGGAACAACAAATTGGTCAAATGAGCAAAGTTCTTCAAGAAAGGGGATATGGAAGTTTACCGAGCTCAACTGAAACCAACCCAAGGGATCATGTCAAGGCCATAAGCACCACCGAAGAAGTCACTCCTAATATACCTAGAAGGTCGATGAATGGTAATGATGGTGCAAGACCCGAATTTTTCTTTAACTCTTCAATCAGCTTAAGGAGACTACTAAAAGAGAAGACAAAAATTGAAGAGAAGATCAAGGCAACAATGAAAGAAGAGAGCCCTGCAACCGATTCAAATGCCTTACCTCATAAAGAAAGAGACCCAGGAAGTTTTACTCTACCTTGTTCTATTAATAACATATCTTTCAATAATGTGTTAGCTGACTTAGGAGCTAGTGTTAGTGTTATGCCTCTTAAGACATTCGCTACCCTAGGACTAGGAAAATTAGCACCAACTAAATTACTTATTGAATTGGCTGATAAAACAGTAAAACGACCTGAAGGGATTGCTAATAATGTGCTAGTTAAGATTGAGCAGTTTATTTTTCCCGTAGACTTTATTATACTAGACATGCCCGAGGATGTTAAGATTCCTTTAATCCTCGGAAGACCTTTCTTGTCTACTGCCCATGCTAAGATTGATGTGTTTAAGAGAAAAATTTCATTAAGGGTAGGGAATAATAAACTAGTCTATAAGTGCCAAGATCCGGTTAAAAGCATAATTAGAGGTGTTTATGTGCTAGGATTAAGAGAGCGTATGGACCTCGATCTTGAAGCTAGACTTATGGGAGGAACATTGATTCAAAACAACTCAACTAATCCTAATCATGAAGACTTTGAGGAATTCATTGACCTTAATGTACCTACCGAACTTAGACGTGATATTGTTAGTGATTCTGATGATGAGTGGTATGATTGTGTAGTAATTAATAAACGTAGGAGAGTAGTTGAGAAAACAAATTTGAACAATGATGTGTTTATTGAACTACCACCCCACCTTGCTTATTTGTGCCTACATAATAATAAGAATTTCCCGTCTATCATTTTGTCATCTCTGCCCGCAAGGGACAGGACTTTGTTTATACAGATATTAAAGAAGAACGGCGTGGAAATTAAGGACGAGCAAGGAGTGTTCAATATTACTGAATTGGCGATGAAGGAGCGTGATGTTTCCGACTCCTTCAATGATCGATACTAAGGAGCTGAACGTGAGTCTAACTTGAAGACTCTGGAATAAAGACAAGTGCTTACCGGGAGACAACCCGGATTTATCTTTTATTATTCTGTTTTCTGTGTCGAGTCAGTCCAGGCCGCACGAAGATACGGCGCATCTCAATTCTGAGATACGACGCATCCTCTGCAATGGTCATATCTTATTTTATTTTTTTCTGCATTTTTATTTTTATACTTTAAAACTATTTATCAGTTTATTTTAATGCGGCGCATCCCTGGTTAAGGATGCGGCGCATCTTTATTCTGATCCGTATTTATTCCAGGCTCGATACGGCGTATCTTCTTCAATAAGATACGGCGCATCGACTGACCTGATGATTTTCAGTTTTAATTTTTAAGTTTTATTTTTCCTAACTACTAATGTGTTATGCAAGTTGAACCTTTCTTATCTTAGGTGTGTTTTAAAGTGTTGGTGGTATTATAGTTTCCTGGATTTCCTGTGGATACATCAAGTATGAAGCTTTAACGTTCTAATCCACAAGGAAGATGATTTTTGCTCTTATACTAATGGAGGATCATACCTTTTATACAAACAACGAGGACGTTGTTTAACTTAAGTGGGGGGATTGGAGAATTAGAACACTTAACAATTACTTGTCCTACTTTTTCAAAAATTATGCTTAAAATGTGCTTAATATATCAAACTTAAAAATTTTTTAGCATGTTTTTGTTTAAGATCTAAGTTACATAACTGCACACATGACGTTATTTTCAAAAATTGTGATTTTTCAAAATTCACAAATCTATGAGTGTGCCGGTGACTTGTAAACTTTAGAACTTGGCTTGTATACTATTCGAGACCACCATAATGAGTATTATTTATATAATTGGAATGACTTGTCTAAATTGGTAAAATTCTAGGATTACACCAAATAGCCTTTATATGTTATGTGTTATTAGCTAACTACACTGGTTAGTTAACCCCCGTATAAAACCTTTTGTTACTCTCATTTTTAGAGTAAGATACCCCTAGAAAAACCCTCAGAGCCATTCCTTTCGTTTCTTACACCTATGTTTAAAATGTTTCGTTACACCCTTACACCTTAGCCTACCCTGTAGATTAGAATCCGTGGTTGGTTAATTGCTATAGGCAGAGTGTGTTTCCTTACAATACCTGTGTTCGCGTGCGTAATTCATTATCTATGGTTAGGTCGGGAAATTGCACAATGCAAATTGGAGTGAAAGTAAATATTGTATATTTTTGAGTTTATTTTTCGTGTGTTTACTACTTTCACTATTACCGTTATTTCTGAAAGTATGAAAAGTATGAAAAAAAAAATTATTATCCGGAAAGAAAGTTGTAGTGATGTGGTGAAATTTTACACATCTATGTTTATGTTTAAAGTTTAAAAAAAAAAAAAAAAAAAAAAAAAAAAAAAAAAAAAAAAATCGAAAAAATGAGAAAAGAAAAAGAAAGAAAGAAAAGTTGGATGTTTGATTTAACCAACTTATGTAAAGTTATGTAAGTGGTCGATATCACCACTATTTGTTGTACTATATATGGATTGAATGGGAATTGGCAGTTATGGGAACGCCAATTAAGGTTTTTTCTTTGATTAAGATCTTGTTGAGTATAATTCGTGTCTACCTAAAAGCGTGTGTTTCAAGTGTTAAAGCGTGAGTTATTCAATGATATGAGTCTTATTCATGGGATGGTTGGGATAGTGATTAACCACACTTAGGATTTTAATTTATTTGTTTTGTTTTGTTTATTTTTATTTTTACACCAATTTATATCCCAAATGTTATCCATACCCTGTATTGTTCTTTATCCAACCGAACCTTTGATTTATTGAGATTAGGGATTTGAGCAATCTTAAGTATCGTAGTCGTGGATTCGGCTATGTATTTATGATTTTGTCGCCCTTTTTGATATATTATTATTGGTGAAGTTTGGACCTATCTTTAGCCTATTCGAGTTAAGGATTTGAGCAATTGTAAGTATCGTGTTCGTGGATTCGATCATGTATTTGTGATTTTGTCGCCTTTTCTGGAATTTGAGATCGATAGTGATTAAGAATAATTAACCCTTAAGCCTAAAAACCCTTTTTACCGCTTTAGACTTGTTATTCCTTAGCTTTAGTGGTGGAGATGTGTATACTTGCCAAGCTTATGATAGAATATTCGTCGCGACTGGACAGTTAAACGATTAGATTTGCTTTTATCGACTTATTTTATTTTACTTCTAATTCGTTAAGTGTTTAGTTGTGTAATTATGAAATAAACGAATACATGCTTAAATATAAAAATAAATCCTAATACATCTTTTAGGATACACTTTCATAAATGAAATTCTAAGGTTTACTTGGGGACAAGTAAAGTTCAAGTGGGGGGATATTTGATGAACTCAAATAAGTACATTTTATTACTATCATTTATCCTATTAATTTGACTTGTTTTACTATATTATGTATGAGGATTGATACTTAATCGTTTACTTTTGTAATTCTCAGGTAAAAACAAGCATTTGGTGAAACTTAGCGATTATGGACTAAATATGGAGCAAAACGTGCATAAAGTGGAAGTCTACTGATATGGACAAGATCAAGTCAATTCTGCTCCAGATGCGCCGCATCTCACTCTCGACATGCGCCGCATCTCTATCAAGATATCACCAGATACGATCCAAGATACAAGAGGACATGCGCCGCATCTAATCAAGAGTTACGCCGCATCTTCTGGCGGTGTACGAATATTCCTGAATATTATAATCTTGGACCCCACGCGAAGTTAAGTACATACGCCGCATCTACTTAGTAGATGCGCCGCATCTTCCCTCAGACAGAAACTATAAATACCCCGTAGACCAGACGAATTAAAGAGTTCGAAACCCTAAAACCGAAGTTCGGACAGCAGAGCAAAAGGACGAATTCAGTCAAGGAGGCAGCACAAGACACACCCAAATCGAAGATACAAGAGCTGTAAGAAGGTGCTGCATGTATTTAATTCATTAAGTAGTTTTGTTTTATTGTGTTAGCAAACTTTAATTCATCAGGATTGGTGGCTTGTGTAATGTGACAACGGAAAGATTGCACTCCCTTTAATACTTGCTTTCCCATCAATTAAAGTTTATATGTTGATGTCTTTGGTTACTACTTATTAGTGCATTGATAACCTCTGTGTTTATTAGTGGCTTGCGGGCATTTGACTGCGGGACATAATGTGGCTCCCACGGTTGTTTCTAAATTGATCACTTAGGAATAACTTTTAGACATAAGTAATCATTAAGGGTTTACTCGCCGATAAGAATAGGACCAACGAGAAAGGATTAATTACATACACTTCATATAAAGCTATCAATAAAACAAGTGACAAACTACTTAATCATAAGGACAGCCCTCTTATTGTCTCTAGTATCTATCTGTGTACGTGTGTGCTACTTGCTGATTCGTGCCTATTGGTTTATTTTATCATTTAATTGCAACAAATCGTGCCAGTCTCTCAGGCTGAAACCCCCTTGCGTTAGGATATTAAAATACTGATTAGAATAACGAGATAATACGTTCCACTCTTAGTGATCGACACTCTACTTACCATTATCTTCATACTGACCGGGTACACTGCTCGTTAAGTGTGTGTGTTATTGATAAGTCGGCTAAATATAAATTTAAAACTTGAGTAGGCATTAAAACTGCTAAACCGCAACGACACATCACGCGCATCAGCAACATAGGATAGTCATGAAGTTATAAGGTGACTAAGTATAGGAAATACGTCCTATGATCCGCCAGAACCGGAGGGATCTACCCATGGACAATACCAATAGTTTAGAACTAGAAAGTTCTTAGGTATGATTGAAAAAAAAATGAAAGGAGAAAGAAGGGGTTGAAGAATTAAAAAGAAAAGTAAAATGAAAGGGTGAAAAGAAATAGCCCTCCATATGTTCAACCTTAGGGCAGAAACCGGTTCAATTCATATGCTACTGGATGTTACTACGGTGACACCGGTATTGAAGACTAAGCCGTCATGGACCCAGTGACGCACTGCACTAAACCTTCTAGCCACTCAAGTGTCTCTCAATAGATACTTGTTTCATTTCTCACGGAGAACCCTTCATAATCTATCGACCTCTCGTTTCGAGATGAGTTGATATTGAAAAGGAGGCACTCTGCTCCATGCCTCCGACGACTAAAAACCAATGAGCACTAAATCGAGTCTACAGCAGCGAGATACATCAAAAGATCTCTTTGGAACACTTAATATTTCTACACTGGTTGTTCAACATTATGGACACCAGTTGTAAATAACAAGAGTCCTACGCAAATCTTAGTAATCTGCCAAGAACATTCATGAGGGAACTCACAATTGTGATTCTCAGTGTCTGAGTGGAAATTCCTGTCAGGGTCAACATCAAACAACCCTGACAGCAGGTCACTTCGGTAATCCTTTGTGGATTACGCTTAGTGTTCGCGGTGTTCCAAACGGTCTACAGTCGTTGAGTGATACTTCGGTATACTTCAGCGACTCACCCTGAATCGATGATACACTTCGGTGTATCTAAGTTAGCTCTCTTGGGGGCATCCGGTTCAGGAACGGCCTTGGCAAGGATTAGAGAAAGTTTTCACACTATGCTGTTAACGATCTCGAAGTCCAAACCTGTAAGTGCCGGATGATTTATTGCTAACTGTTTACTTGCAGGTATTTATGGAGACCAGGAGTTCCATCACTATCATCACCATCATGCTCATACTAACATCACAAATATAATTCTCACAAAGATCAAAGAAAAGCAAAAGTTCAAAAGTCAAAGATCGAAGCTAAAGAATGAGAGTTACTTGAAGCATAAAAGATCAAAGTCTAAAGAAGTATAAGCATGGTGGAAAAGATGTAAAGACATCGGTGTAAAAGACGTTGATGATAGGCAGATCAAGACTTATTATCATATCACACAAAACAAGAACAAAGAACAAAGATACGAAAGACGTCAAAGCCTAAGAAGCAAAGAAGACGTCAAGCAACCTTGATGACCCATCCTTAGGGGGAGATTGTTGGGAACACATTTTTATATGTAATCAAGTCTTGGTCATATTATAGTATAAGGTTGCTTAGTTTATAAGGTCTTTAGGTTTGTTAGATGTCACGGCCCTATTAGAAGGCCTATGGGCCGTGACTTAGTGTTATGTTTCTAGAAGCATTAGGCAAGGTGTTGCCCTAATGCACGCCTATAAATAGACATGTAATACTACTATTATGTTTGTTGGTTTTATTCACTAATGCAAAGGAACTTTTGTCATTCTATCGTGTGATTGAAATCCGACCACTCTCTCTTCTATATCTCTTTCTCTCATCTCTTACGTGCTATTATTACTTGTTATATGCTTATTATAGTGACCTAACATGCTGCTCATGTAATTACAACTGCTCAGGTATTACAAGAAAAATGATGCAAGTCATTATTGCTGCTAGTTGTAAACGTTACTACTGCTTATGAAGGTTAATACTGCTAGTGTATTATAACTGTTGAGAATTTCAAAGAAAAATACACTAAGTAGTTAATACTGCTAGAAGGAAACTTAGTACTGCTAGTACTAAGTTAGTGCTGCTGAAGACTTAAAACTGCCAAAACAAAGAGTTAGTACTGCTGGTTGATTATTAGTGTTGCTGGAATATTTTAGTCGGTTATATATGTATAGTATGTCTAGATACGTTTAGAAAAGATTCTAAAAAGATTTATCTTGTATAGCAAGTAATTGTAAGCCGACTAGGACTCATTAGTCTATAAAAGTAGGTCCTAGGGCATAGAGATAGATACGTATTATTCATAACTTCAAGGTTGTAAACCCTAATACTTTTATAGTATTCGTATTAATAATATTGAAGTTGTTGGTTTGTTTACAATTGTGTTAATTGTTCTTCTTAATACTATTGTTTAGATTCAGCATAAACCTTAGTAATTCAACATAGTTTCTATAACTAGTTATGTTAGTTTATCTAACATACCTAAATCTTTACAAGCTAAGGGAGTCGATCAAGTACATAGCTGGGATCAACAGATTTTGTATTGGCTACCAATTAAACTAATTGGACGAAAGTCACCAATCACCAAGGGGTCTTCAACCTTAGGAACCAGAGTAATGAATGATGAGTTACAACCCCGTGGGATAAAACCCGAAGCTTCAAAATCTTTAACATATGATAGCATATCTTGTTCAAGAGTATTCCAATGTGTTTTGAAGAATTTAAAAGTGAACCCATCGGGCCCCTGTGCCTTGGAACTTCTACAATTCCACACCGCCTCTTTAATTTCATCAAGGATGAAAGGACTATCAAGGAGAAGTGATTCCTCTAAGGAGAGTCATTAGAAAAGACTACTTGAATAAAGAGGTCTCGAGTGGTTATCTTCTTGAAATCTAACATGGAATGAGTTAAAGATGTGACCTTTTAATGCGAAAGGCTCTGTGATCCATTCACCGTGTATGTTAAGCCCATTGATTCTAGATTGATTCCATCTACTATTGATAATTCCATGAAAAAAGTGAAAGTTTTCATCACCTTCAGTGGCCCAACGCAGTTTTGCCTTTTGCTTCAGATCCTTAACTTTACGATGTTCTAAGTTGGCAAGAAGCTTGATGGAAGAATTTCTTGATTCAACTTCGATTGAGGAAAGACAAGTGGATTCAGCTTTCGTATCCAAACTATCAATTATGTTTCTGAGTTCCACACATGCTACTGTATCAGGGTCCTGTAAAGTTGAACGCCACTGCTTAATTGAGTTTTTCAGCCTCTGTAATTTTAGTTTGAAGCCTATTAAAGAGTGTCCGTTATTAGATAGTGAACCCACAGTAGGCATACCCGTAACCGGAAGTATCCATGAAGACCTTACAAGATCAGGGAACTCGAGATGCTCAAGCCATGTATTAAAGAGTTTAAAAGGTGTGGGGCCAAAATCTGGAGCAGAAGTTTTTAGAAGAATGGGAGTGTGATCCGAGAATTCTCTCAGAAGAGCTAAGACGTTTGTGTTCGGCCAAAGATGAACAAAATGATTGGAAACAAGGAAGCGGTCAATATTACTATGCTTAGAACCAATGTTATTCATTCTAGTAAAATGTTCCCCCCCCCCTATGGGGAGGTCACAAAGCCCTGTAGAGTGAATAAAATCATTGAAAAATGAGGCACTTCTGTTATAGTTTTTAGGGTTCCCAGAACAAAGTGTAGATAATCAATGAGTATCGGATATCACTTGAAATCGTGTTATCACTTTCGAATAGAAACTATTCGACCATATGCCTCGGTTACACGAATATCTCTATGGGATAAGACCAAGTGATGTTCTTGTTTTAGGCACAAATCAAGAACCTGTACGCTTTCAAGTGTTTATGTTTCGTGTGTTTTTCCATACAGATGTGTTTCCTATTTATAGGAAAATGATTTACTCTAGTCAATGGAATTATGAGAATTAATCGGCCAATTAATCTTCTCATAATGTTCCTCCATTATAGCAATAGTGGTTACAAGACCAAGTTATTATGATCTTTATTACGAGTTTGAAACTGCTCATTAATATGTCAAAGCAGTTACAAACTATCTCTAGCAAAGTTGTGGTTCACCTATCAGAAACACTCATCAGCATGTTCATTTAAGAACTAATTTGCTGATGATTTCAAGAACTAACTTGCTGATGATTTTAGTCTATGATGTATACCACTTGCTGATGAGCATTCACTCTTTGATGAGATAACTTGCTGAAGGATTGTACCTTCTGATAAGTTACTCCCTGATGAGTACATCAGAACTTAACTTTCTGATGAGCCCATCAGAAACATGAAACCACTATTAGAGTCAGGGTAGTCAGGGACTTAATGGGTGTACACTTCGTACCTCCAAACCCATTTCCAAGTATGACCATATCCCTCAATTGAACTAAATTTCCAACAATCCTGCCCAATTTAGTACAATTCCTTTTGCATGAAAATAAACATAAAACAAAACATGTGCATAAATGAAAATATCTTGAAGATTGAATTCCCATCTTAGTACATTACACGTTCAAATATTCGATAATCGGGGTGTTCTAAGAATTGAACTCATCAACCCATTCGAATACCTGAAGATAACATACACACAAAGTTTTCAAACACTTAAACGCTCCTGGCACTAAATAAGCCATGTGTCCATATCCAATTCATAAATGTTGTTAGAGCCAAAAGTCCATAGCTTCCTGAAGCGGCAAAACCTCAACATTCACATAGGTGTTCCTCTTTAATCATGCTCCTGCCAGGCACTTTTTCAAAGAAATTAACCATTAAGAAGTAAAGACTCCATCCTCCTTTCCAGCAGGTTCCGAGCACAACCTTGGGATGTAATATAAAACATGTGCGCCAGCCTCTGATCATTAAGCTTTCCCCATTGAATTAAGTTCCAAAGTTTCCTTCAGAGGGAATTGGGTGTCTGAATGCTCAGCGACTATGGTGGACTTTAAACCCATCCCTTTAGCAGAATTTAAAACCAAATCTCTAGCTAAACCCTTCGTCAAATGATCAGCTAAGTTTTGTTGAGATCTAACAAACTCTATAGAAATCACCCCATTCATGATAAGCTCACGAATCATGATATGCCTGACACCTAAGTGTCTAGACTTCCCATTGTACATCTGGCTATAAGCCTTTGCCAATGTAGTTGCACTATCATAGCGGATAGAAATATGTGCTATAGGTTTAAGCCACAAAGGAATCTCAAGAAGCAAGTTTTTCAACCATTCAGCTTCTTTACCAGCAGCTGCTAAAGCCACAAATTCAGATTCTATTGTTGAACTGGTGATACAAGTTTGCTTCTTGGATGCCCAAGAAATTGCACCACCACCAAGTAGGAATACCCAGCCACTGGTAGACGAATTGTCTTCAGTGTTACTGATGCAACTTGCATCAGTGTATCCTTCTAAAACTGAAGGATAACCAGTATATGAGAGGCTATAATCCATAGTTTTCTTCAGATACTTTAATAATCTTTGAACTGCTTGCCAGTGATGAGCACTAGGATTACTAGTATACCTGCTTAGTTTACCCACTACAAAAGCAATATTAGGTCTTGTACAAGTCATGGCATACATCAGGCAGTCAATCACCTTGGAATACACAAGTTGAAATACAGCCTTACTAGTATTAGGCATTAGCTTCTCACTTGTATCCATAGGAGTACTCATTGGAGTACAATCAAAGTAATTAAATTTCCTCAGCACCTTCTCAATATAATGAGACTGAGAGATAGCAATTCTTTTACTTTCATGTTTAATCCTTATACCAAGGATAACATCAGCCTCCCCCAGGTCCTTCATGGAGAACCTGGATGACAAAAATTCCTTTGTCAGGTTAACCTGATCTTGGTTAGTGCCAAAGATCCGCATGTCATCAACATATACACAAATGATGACTCCTTTACCAGATTCATCAAATTTGCTATATACACATTTGTCAGCTTGATTAAGAAGATAACCATTTGACAAAACCACTTCATCAAATTTTTGATGCCATTGCTTAGGTGCATGTTTCAGTCCATAAAGAGACTTGATCAGTTTACACATCTTGTTTTCATTCCCTGGCATGATGAAGCCCTAAGGTTAGTTCATATAAACCTCCTCATCTAACTCATCATTCAAGAAAGCCATCTTCACATCCATCTGATGAATAATCAGAATGTGAATTGATGCCAAAGCAATCAACAATATTATGGTACTGATACGTGCCATTGGAGCATAAGTATCAAAGTAGTCTATCCCTGACTTTTGTTTAAAACCCAGAATGACTAGTCTAGCCTTGAACTTTTCAATAGTTCCATCTACCTTCATTTTCTTTTTGAAAATCCATTTGCAACCCAGAGGTTTGCAACCAGGTGGTAGATCAGCCAACACCCAAGTGTTGTTGCCCATGATGGAATCCATCTCATCATTAATTGCTTTTTTTCCAGAAAGCAACATCCTGGGACTTCATTGCTTCATCAAATGTTTTGGGATCATCCTCAATAATGAAGCAATAGGAGTATTGGTCAGAGACCTCATCCCTTGTTCCTTCAATTAAATATAATTGAAACTCATGTCTAAATGACTTTGGAGTCCTGACCCTATTGCTCCTTCTGAGCTCAGGTTCAGGTTGATGTACCACAACCTCATTAGGGACCTCACCAAACCTCTGAAACACTGTTGGGAATTAAATGTTTCTGACTTAGTACTGCTGGAAGAATACACTAACAGTACAAACTGCTAGTGTATAAGTGAAGACTGCTGAAGAATAACTAACAGTACAAACATTAAAGTTAGTACTGCTAGTATATAACATAAGGTACTGCTGTTATGATAAGGATGTATTAGGGATAAGTATGGAATAGATCTTATGTATATCACAATTAGTTAGAAATATACGGTAGATACTTATCTTGTAAAGGACTCCTTAAGTCTATAAAAGGAGATCCTAGGTTAGATGTTTAAAAACGAGTCATACAAGTTTTATTAAGATTCAAGGTTGTTGTAACCCTAGTGATATTGAGATCACTCATATTATTCTTGAATAATATTGAATCGTTTAAAGATAAACACTATGTTCATTGTTCATACCACATTACTGTTACATTAAACAACATCTTCTAAGTGTGGTTAAGTAGATTCCGCATACTTAACTACATAGCCTCAAAGTATCTTAAACACATCATAAAGGAGTAACATCCTAAGTGTTTGAAATCCTCTCAAGTGGTATCAGATCCAGGTTGATACTATTTATTTAGAAGAAAAGGTAATGGACATCAAAACTACGCAGACTAACATGGCTGCTAAACTACCTATGTTGAAGCAAAACGACTTTGAAATGTGGAGGCTGCGAATAGAACAGTACTTCCAAGTGCAGGACTATGCACTATGGGAGATCATTGAAGAAGGAAACTCCTTCAAACCTTCCACGTCCATATCAAAAGTTGATGGTAAAGAAGAGACTGTTGTGCAAACCTCTCCAGTGACTGCAGAAGAGAAGCTGCAAAAGAAAAACGATGTCAAGGCTAGGAGCTTGCTGATGATGACAATTCCCAATGATCAACTTTTAAACTTCAGCAAATACAAGGATGCAAAGTCCTTGTTTGAGGCAATCATTGCTCGGTATGGTGGTAATGAAGCCACCAAGAAGACCCAAAAGACTCTGTTGAAGCAGAACTTTGAAAACTTTACGGCAACCAGTAATGAGTCTTTAGATCATATGTTTAATAGATTTCAAAAGATTGTCAGCCAACTGGCTGTCTTGGAGTGGAAATCCCCCAGGAAGACCTGAACTCAAAGTTCTTGAGGAGTTTACCTGCAGAATGGGCTATGCACGTGGTGGTCTGGAAGAATAAGCCAGACATTGATACTATGAGCCTCAATGATTTATACAACAACTTCAAGATTGTTGAGCAGGATTTAAAGAAAGCTGGAGGTACTAGTTCAAGCACTGAGAACATGGATTTTGTGTCATCTCCCAGTAACTCTAATCCAGATGAAGTGAAAGTGGCTGTTGGAGTTAGTACTGCTAACCCTAGTGTTAGTACTGCTAGCTCATCAAGCAGTACTACTGGTATCCTTAATGATACTACCTACTGTGCATTCCTGACAAGCCAGAATGATGGGTCAATGCTGACACATGAAGATCTCCAAGAGATTAATGATGATGACTTGGAAGAGATGGATCTCAAGTGGCAGATCTCACTTCTTAGCATGAGGGCTAAGAAATTCTATCAAAAAACTAGCAAGAAGATCACCATCAGCAGTAATGATACTGCTGGTTTTGACAAGTTGAAGGTAGAATGCTACAACTGTCACAAGTTGGGGCATTTTTCAAGGGAATGCAGGAGACCTAGGCAACAGGATAGCAGGAGCAAGAGTTATGGAAGCAAGCCTAAAGCAGTGGAAGAGCCAGAAACTTCTTCAAATGCTATGGTGGCTATTGATGGCCTATGCTATGACTGGAGCTTCATGGTAGATGAAGAGGAAGCACCTGCTGAGATGGCACTTATGGCCTTCTCTGACTCTGAGGTACTATCTACTAAAAGTTGTTCTAAAATATGTACTGTGTAACCATTCGTAAAATCCCACGTTAAAATAAACTAGCTTACAGAATAATTATCCTTTTTCCACGTACAATTTTTTATTTATTTATTATTATTATCTGTTTATAACTGTTATCTTATGTGACGTAGATCACATCCTTGATAAACGTGCTCGCAACCCAACCTTAACTGATTTAGTATTTAACTATATAAACATCTTCGACCTAAAACTTTATGAAGTCCCATTTACCACTTTGTGTAAATTCGTTAACGTACGATTAAAAAAATTATATAAATTAAGGAAATATTAAAATTATATTTTCCTTATTTTCTAAACCCTAGTACAACCTCCCTAAGGCCATGGTACAACTACCCAATGCACAAAATTAATTTCCCTTTTCATATATGTAATTCGACATATATGTTTATACTCCATAAAACCCTAAAAATTCAATTCTAAGTAATCCCTAAGTCCTAGAAACCCTAACAAGAACCTTAACCCTATAATACCATATACATAAGCATAGAGTACAACACCCTTATGCCCTAGTCGAACCAAACTCTTACCATAAACACTAGTCTAGGCGAATTTAATTAGAAACAAACCAAACCCTAACATACTTAATCCCTAAGACTCCAAATGAAAGAACACAACACTTCCACATCCCCCCTCCTCTAGAACTTAATACTTGTATGGATTGTAACTAAAACACATCATCATCTTCACCATACGCCACAACACACCCCCCCTCCTCCATACAAATGGAACCAATAAGAATTAAACACATCTACATGTCCCCTTGTCATTTTCAAAAACCCTAGCCAACTCCTTTCTATAAATACCAACATCAAATGCCCTACTTTCCTCACAATTCATTCGACAAACATCACCACAGCCATACACACCCTTACCTCTGGTTCCCACAGCCCTTGAATGAATCTAAGAACCCTTTAGGAAGCCAAGAAAGGAAGAAGGAACTCTAGTGTTCAAGATCCAAGCCCTACGCCCCTAAATTGCCTCATTCGAACCAAACAATCTAAGTAAGTCATCCAACCCTCTTCCATTTCATTTACTATGCTCTAAATATTCTTAAAAGACTATCTTAACAATCTCTAATAAGAATTTAATACAAAAACTAGAAAATTTTATTTCTATCTTTTCTTTTCTTTCTGTTCGAACTAAAACAAATCCCTCTATATTTATTTTTCTTTGATATTTATAAAATAGTAGGAAATAGGACACTTACATACTGTTAAATAGAATTTAACAAGAAAAATGTAGCAATTTGAATCACCAAAAACGAGTAAACGAGTTAAAAGATACGTCCATTTGAAATTTCCCAAAACTGATTCGAACATTCTGTAAACAGAATGCTAAATCACGCAAAACGAGGCCTTTCTGGTCCGATTTGTCGAAAAGTTAAAACACGAAAGTTGTCCGGAACGACGTTTCCTTCAAAAACTCTTTAGACCTCGAGTCATGAAAACGCAAAACAAAGGGTTTTTTTATTTAAATTCCGAACAGATCTTATTTAAAAACACGATCAGACCCTGAGCTTTGAACCTAGTTTTCGACCACCAAACAAACTTTAAAAATTCTAGATTTTAGACAAAACGTAGATCACTTAGCTATTTAACTATAGGAAAAAGAATGAAATCATTTGGTTAAGAAATGAGTGAGATATGGTCTTCTTTTTGTCGCGTGTTTCTGCCCCGACAACACAAACCAAACGCACCTAAAATAATTAATTACGAGCTTGTGAGCTCGAATCACAAGCTGGGATTTTGTAAAAATTTAGTTTATAAACTGATAAATAAGTTTACGAAAGAGTCGTAAAAAGTTTTGTTCTTATTCGTAACATATAACGCGTTTTTATAAAATAAGGACGTCGTGTGTAACGCGACGGGAGTCTCAAGGGTATTTTATGTCAAAACTTTAAATAGAATTATAAAAAGGACTATACTTGCTGTCGACTTGCAACCTAGGGATAAAAAGTGTCATTTTTTGAAACTTGAGGGTAAAAATTGTCATTTAACCAAAGTTAAGGGGTAAAGATTGTAATTTTGTGAAAGTTGAGGGGTGAAACTTGTCATTTTGCAAAAGTTCAAGGGTAAAAGTTGTCAATATGTGAAACTATAAGGGATTAAAGTATAACTTTCTTTATAATAGTTATTATAATTAAATGATTATTATTATTATTATTATTATTATTATTATTATTATTATGATTATTATTATTATTAATATAATACGTTTTCTTCGATAACGAACAAACAAAGTGTCTATTTAACGAACGAACGGAACGGAAACTCACAGAAAAGAAATAAGATAAAATCTTATAACTTTTGGAGAGATTTCATGTTGTCTCAAATTTAACATTTAACCGATAACCAGAACGTTACGAAACCAACATTAAAACTTATATATAATTGAAAACGATTACTGAAAACTTGACATAACAAACCAGGTTGCGTGCCGGAGACGTTTATCAACTCTGTATAACTTTGTTTTCCATCCAGACTGTCCAGGTGAGTTCATAGTCCCACTTTTCTTTATACGTTTTTCTAAACTTGTGGGGAGATACATGCTACTAAACCGAACACAAGTATTTTCCTGTATGCTTTCCTGATTTATATTGCATAAGTTTAACTGTTGCCTAATTAAAGACCCTCTATCATGAACCATTAATCACTTTCGGGTGAGCGCGAATATAATGAATAGATCTATTGGATTGACAATCCCTTTGTGTTGCTGGATAAGTGACTCAATGCATTTTATTTGAAAACGTTTAATAAAGAGTTTCAGGCAGACTCCTACTCGGGGCATAATCGTTATTTATCGTGTTAACGTTTGAGTTCATGAGACTTAGAGCAATATATAACGAACTGCAATATTACTTATTTACGTTCTACTTAGCTTGTGTTCAAACTGTTTTAACTTTAAACGCTATGGATTCACTCAACCTTTGTGTTGACTTTTTAAGCATGTTTATCTCAGGTAACTGGAAGTACGATTTGGCACGGAGTGGCAGGGACTTTCTTTTATAAAAAGAGTGTCTATTTGTTATCATTCAGCTAAAAATGTAACTTTTATAACGTATTTCAAAACCTCCCGCTGGTACCTCTATAATGTAACTCTGATATAGATAAATGAATGATAACAATTTTATTTAAAACGTCTCTTTTCGAGTCATTTTCTATTCTCATGACTGTGAACCTTGAAGTAGCACCCCAAACTTATATTCCGCAGTGTATATCAAAAATGGGGGTGTTACAGATTGGTATCAGAGCTCATGGTTATAGAGAACCAAATGTTTTCAAACATTGGACTATAACCACTTTTCACAAAAACTTAACCAAAAGTCCTCCGTGCCACAACGCCACTGAAACGTTACTTATATATGTTTATTTCTAATTATTTAGCTACATAGTAAGATGTTTATAAATACCGGATAGTTACATAATCCTGATTTCCCCTACCCATTCTATTCCTCTTATGTCGGACTCGGATATTGAAAAATATCACGACAGTACCGGACATCATGATAATACCTACATCCTCAACACTACTACCACGTCCACTTTCCTACATATATACCGTCAGTTCCTACATATATCTTTACCTCCACTATCATCTATAAGTTTCTATTCCCCATCTGTCCCATTTAAACTTAGTAAAGAAGCTAGGGCCATTATCGTCTGATATCATACTGATGCGTTCACACGAGGTTTTAAATTTATAAACAAGAATTACTGGTAAACTAGGAACACATTCGGGCAAGTATACCCTTATCGTGTATAATTAGAGAATGGTAAGTCAAGGTCGTCCCACGAGATTTGAGTGTTTTCGAGATGAAGAATCTAGTGTAACAAGTATGTGCTAAAAGTATATTGGTTGTCACGGTCCAAAATACTATGAGGCGTCTAAACATATAAGTAGCAAATAACACGAAGATGATAATGATGTAAATTCAATAATATAAGAGACAACACTTATTTGGATTAGTTTAGGATATTGGGATTGCATAATATGAGGATGGTTTGACAAGTTAATTACAAATATCAGAATTTGATGGTGACAAATTCCAATCAATGATTTAAAGTATATAACCCTCGCGAAAGATCATAAAACAATTAAATCAAGCATAATCAACCAATTCGGGACTTAGTTTATTTAACAAGTTTGATTCGCGATAGTTTCACAAACTTATCAATTTCTTTGCAAAATCAAGTTACTAATGAAATGGTCAATACATTAGATAATCATCCATAGACAAAACGATTATAACTAGTTGGTTGATAATAACCCTTTCGACCTATGAAATTACCAACAACTAATCAAACTTGAAAAGCAAATGTCACAAAAGCTAAGCATACTTGGTTTGTTGAATCAAGCATGAAATTGATCAAGACCATAATTAAACACAAGCAATCCCCATATGATAAACATCATCCAAACAAGTGTATAAAGAAACTACTCCATATTGTTTTCAATAGAATTCAATGTAGCAATAATCATGAAACCAACAAACATCTTGAAATATAAAAGAGAATTACCAAAGTAAGATTACAATTGATAATGGAAGGAATTATAGCAATCCTTGGGCCTCCAATTAACTACAAACTTCTAACCAACCGGAAAAATATGTCTAAACACTTTCTCTAGCATTTGAGCACTTCTTCTAGAATTGGTAGAGGTTTCTTGGTTTTTTGGGTTTGATAATATTTAAGGGATTTCCTAGCCTTATGATGTAAGGGAGGATAAAAGGTGAGTGATGATGTTATGTTGTAAGTTCATGATAGATAATGTAGATGATGATGTCTCAATGATAGCCAAAAGGGATGTATTTATGCTTGTGGGTGAACTTGGCCAAATAAATGAAATACTTGGGCACTAAGGGTCATTAAGGTGATATAAAATACAGCCACAAGTAGTTAATGGATGGACTTGAAGAGTTAGGGACTTAATTCCACTCATAAATGCAACATTGAAGCATAAAAATGCTTCCAGCCGTCCCCTGCTGAGATCAAGCTACACGGCTAATATGCTGCTGTTTAACCATGAATTTTCCAAACCAAATTTATAGATTTTTCTTTGCTCTTCGCGTGGCCGTTTGAATCAAGTAAATCCGAGTTCGTATGCTCAAGATATGGTCAAAACAGTGGAGGTGTGTCGAAAAAGAACTAGACTTCAAACATTCTTTGATTTAACTTCTTTTCTTCATTTCACTTCTCGTTTTTCCGTCATGTGCTTTATTCTTGAATCTTTTGAGTTACAACTTCATGACTTTAACTTTCTCAAATATGCTTCACGAGACTTGCATTTGTCGAGAATTCTTCGTACATGCATAACTCATTGTTTATTGATCGTTTCTTCACATTTTCCTTCATTTTCTTTGACTTAGTTGAACCTGAACCTGAATACATCTTTTGTACCTTTTAAGCGTAAAATGTTCATAAATACAACCAAATAACATGCAAAAACATAAGAATAACGCTAATAAAACATGTTAGATTTGAGCGTTATCAAATCCCCCACACTTGAACTTTGCTTGCCCTTAAGCAAATCTAAGAAAAGAAAATTAAAATGCATAACTAAATGGCAAAATGAAAAGAAAGATTTTTTAAATTTTTGAAAATTTTGAAAAATTAGAAAATATCGAAAAATCTTTTTGGTTTTTTTTAATAAATAAGCGAAAAATTGAGCGCATACTCCCCCACACTTAAAGGTTTGCTTGCCCTCAAGAAAATCTAGCAATTAAAAAAAATAGATCCCACATGGTGCTATGAAGAATAATTATCAAAAATATGATGCAAATCTACCAAGTACAAGTACAAGATACGATTCATCGTTTTAAGCTTTAATGGTGAAAAACCGAGATGTTTGACAATACCCTATGGATTCTCTCGCTTGATAACATGGCTAAGCACCTCACGAAAAGGAATGAAAGTATAATTCACTCAACACTCATATATTTTGGTGATGGAATATTTAAGAAAATCACACTCATATTTGCTCAGTCATGATCTATTTATTACCATAAGCTTGTACAAGAAACAAAACTCCACCGACGTGGCGTAAGCACCAAGTGTAAACATCTAAAGAGGACTTTTATTCGGGTTTAAGGCTTAAAGGGTTATATAAGACTTATGTGCAACTATCTCATGCAAAACATAATAGTTCGCTAACAACGAATTCTTGCATCACCAAATAATGGATGGTCACTAAGGATACCCTTAGATCGCTAACAACGCTATCTAATTCCTCAAGAAATTGGATGGTCACTACATGTCAATACTCTTGATAATTTCACAAAGCCAAAAGGGTAGGGATAAGGCATGGGAATATTTATGAAATTGGTTTTAAGAGAAAAATAAAGTCAAGTCTAATTCCCAAGTTGCTAGTTACCAAACAAACCACGAACCCGTAAAATGATTATAGTTACAATCTTCTCCTCTTTACATATCGATCACCAAATATATATGTATATCATGTCTTAGCACATTGGCTAATCGATATCTCAAACATACTTCATTTTCCTTCATCTTCATAATAATAATATAGCACATTGGCTATAATTGTCATCACATATATTTTTTCTTTTTTTTCTTTTTTTTTTCGATGACTTATTCATTTTTTTCACTTTTTTTTTTCAACACCTTTCTTTCATACATCACATCTCCCCCACACTTTGCATAAGCACACCACAAAAATACAAATAAGAAGTTGCGCACCTTCATCTTTGTCGGAATGGCACACATGAATGACAAAGTGTGGCTAACTAATAATCATCAAAAACTATCCAACATCCCAAGCAACTAGCAACCAACCGTTTAGACTTTGACAAAGGGTAAGCTAAGGTTTAAAGTGTAAAATCTTTTTGTATTTTTCTGGATATAACAAAAGAAAAGAATGGCTCGGAGGGTGAACTAAGGGTATCTAGCACTAAAAATGAGTGCTAACAAATGGGTCCATATGGTGGTTAACTAACCAATGTGGCTAGCTAATTTATCAATAGATGTAAATGGAAGGCCATTTGGTTTAATTCCTAAGGGTGCCTCTTTATCACACGAATACACTTATATCACACGAGGTGATCTCACTACGGTCTGGTAATGATTTGCAAGTACAAGTTCTAGAATAAATAAGATCACCGGCACACTCATAGCAAAAATATCAAGCATAAAAGATGTATGCTATATAAGAATAGGCTCAAATCCTCACATATTTAGTGGTAATGGGCTATAAATGCGCTAGCAAATGTTATCGATCCTAAAAATGGATTGCAATGTCAATCGGGACACATATCGAATTTTTCAAAATTTACCAATTTCACCAGTGGGATAATCTAGTTATTCTAATATATTAACCCATATGTGTGAAAATAGAAGTTAAGGGCAAACAAAATTTCAAAAATTGGCCCAAAGATATGAAAAAATAGAAGTTAAGGGCAAACAAAATTTCAAAAATTGGCCCAAAGATATGAAAATTTAGAACTAGTTTCGTTTTTCACTATTTTAGTTTCCCCCCACACTTAAGTTAAGCATTATACTCAATATGAAAAATAAACTTCAAAGTATGAAAAAGTAGGGAAAAATAAGATAAGAAAAGACCGAGAGAAACGAAACTTCACGGGCTTAAGAAATCGCGATCGAATCCCATATGATAAGATGTTAAGTATGCGGGATCAATCAATTTCTCTTCCAAGCATCCATCTCCTTCACCTGCTGCAATTATTCAAAACAAAACAAAACAAACAAAATGCAAGCAATAATATAATTAGCACGTGACACCCCTATACTTATGATTTTTCAAGTTTGAAAGTATTTTGTAAAGGGTGTACATGTTTATTTAAAACTTAGAATAAAAGCATGAAAACAATTAAAAACTCGGGTTGCCTCCCGAGAAGCGCTTAATTTATTTTTGAGTCATTAGCTAGACTCTTCCCTGCTCTAGGATTCTTTGATAATTCGTTTCCAGTATGGAGTTTTTATTGCAGGGTGCCAAATGTATTGATAATTGTGATCGGCTCGAAGAACCAATTTTCCATTCTCATTCCAATCTAGGTCGGGTACATTTGACACTCCTTTTTCATCCTTTCTAATCTCTTTCTTTTTCAAAACTCCATTTCCAATGGCTCCAATCGCATCCAATTCCTTATTACCAACATGAGTCGGTAATTCATCGTTTTCACATATCTCTCTTTCGCTGAATGTTCAGTGGTAGTGATATGCACGGCGCAAACCTCGAGAAAATGTGGTTCGTTGGTGAATTAGTCATGATTGGTTGGGAATGGTTGGAATATAATTTTCCTCAATAAATTCAACATCACCCTTATCTTGTTTTTCGGATCAAGGTGATTCGGAGATAAATTCATGTCTTAAGTTGGAATTTGTGGTATGAGGAAGAGATTTGGTACGGTTGGTTTCTTTGTCTAAAGACTCAAACTGCCTCTCCAAGTCTTGGATTAAGGCTTGGTGGTTCCTTAAACCTTGATCAATTTTGCACTCCAATTCAACCAACTGGTTCTTCATCATCTCATTTACTTCCATCTGATTAACCATCCATTCTCTCATCATCTCCT
Organism: Artemisia tridentata subsp. tridentata; assembly: GCA_021014915.2. Classification (NCBI taxonomy): domain Eukaryota; kingdom Viridiplantae; phylum Streptophyta; class Magnoliopsida; order Asterales; family Asteraceae; genus Artemisia; species Artemisia tridentata. The sequence continues at coordinate 86,928,174 of CP139506.1, forward strand.
CCATTGAGGTTTCGGTATCTTTATGTCTAGAATATTGTGATGGAGATGGTGAAAAATATTGATGATAGCCATGAGTTGAGTTATGGTTTGGGTAGGAGTATGAACTTGTGGCATTTTGCTAAGGATATCCTTCTTGTTGAGTATAATTTGCTTCAATGGGATCACACATCGGCGTGTCATCACTCATGTAGATTTTTGAAGCATTGTTTCTTTCGTTGTTTCTACGAATGTCTCGCATCTCTTTCCTTATGCTCTGGAATTCAGAATTGATTTTCGTAGCGAGAGCTTCGATTTTTTTCATCAAGATTCCATGGATGGAATTAATGTTGTCCCCACCGACGGAAACAACGGTTTTTGGTTTGGGCACGATCAGAGATTCTTTCGAGAAATCAAGCTTAAGTCGAACCTTGTCCTCGAGGATTTTGTAAGCTTCGTTTGGAGTTCTATAGAGGAAAATTCCTCCGGCATCGAGAATTCCTTGAGTTGGATCGTCTAATCCATGATAGAATATTTGAACTATTGCTCCTTTGGTTAGACCATGTCCATGACAAGTGCGAAGCATATCTTTAATACGGAGCCAAGCATCAACGAGACTTTCGTGATCGAATTGGTGGAAATTATGAATTTCGTTTAGGAGACGTTTGAACTTTGTAGGAGAAAAGTATCTGCTTATAAAAGCTTCTCTCATTTCATCCCACGTAGTAATTTTCCCTTCATCTAATTCGTTCAACCAAATCTTAGCTTCACCGGATAATGAGAAAGGAAAAGTCCTCAACTTAACTGCTTCCTCTTGATTTTCACCATATTGGAATAGGTTAGTAATCTCAAGAAAATCGGATATGTGTCGATGAGGATCGGACCGGATTTTCCCATCAAATTGATTCTCCCGAATCATACTCATGTGGGTACCCTTGATAACGAAATTGTTCTCAAGTGGAAGTTGGTTAATAGCGGAACTAGGTGTTGGTGTAAAGTCCTAGTGCTTAACCACATAGGTTGGTCATCGGGATCAACGACAATAACGGGTGGGGAATCGGGTGGTGTTTCGACCTTCTCCTCAAACATGTTGAGTTTCGTTACAACGACAAGTTCCTTGATGAATGGTTGTTTGGTGTAAGGTTTGGGTGACTTGATTTCTATAAAAGGTTCAAATGAATCGAGTTTGGTGAAAGGCTCGAATGACTCGATCTCGGGGGGTACATTTGGTGTATTATCGGGTTTACGAGTCTTCTTTTTGAACTTACGTTTAAGTTCGTGAAGTGGACCAATGATTTGTTTACCCCAAGAACGTGGGTTTATACAAACCCGGAGCGATTTGCAAAAAGCCATTAAGAATTACGAATAAAAATTGAAAAATTAAATAGAAGTAAACTATTTTTGAAAATGTGTATTCAAGATAAGAACGAACTAATCGAGAAAGATTAAAAGAAAAGAAAAAAAAATTATGCTATACCGGCGGTATGGAATTTCAGGCCGGCGGTTTAGGCAAACAGAAAGTTTATACCGCCCGGTTTGTGTTTATACCGGCGGTATGGGAAGAAAAATATATATATTTATTTTATTTTTATTTTTAGGACACTTGTTTTTTTTATAAATATATTTATTTATAAACAAGTTTAAACTTTTAAACTTTTATTAAACTTAAAAATAAAATTAAACACATAAGTGCAAATGAAAATTAAGACGAACACAATGGGTGGTTTTTTTTTTTTTCGCAAGCAATTCAAGCACAACTTAAAAAAAATGATGGAAACAAAGATTCAAAACAAACAAAAACACAAACAAATCCCCAGCAGCGGCGCCAAAAACTTGATGCGTTCACACAAGGTTTTAAATTTATAAACAAGAATTACCGGTAAACTAGGAACACATTCGGGCAAGTATACCCTTATCGTGTATAGTTAGGGAATGGTAAGTCAAGGTTGTCCCACGAGATTTGAGTGTTTTCAAGATGAAGAATCTAGTGTAACAAGCATGTGCTAAAAGTATATTGGTTGTCACGGTCCAAAATACTATGAGGCGTCTAAACATATAAGTAGCAAATAACATGAAGATGATAATGATGTAAATTCAATAATATAAGAGACAACACTTATTTGGATTAGTTTTGGATATTGGGATTGCATAATATGAGGATGGTTTGACAAGTTAATTACAAATATTAGAATTTTATGGTGACAAATTCCAATCTATGATTTAAAGTATATAACCCTCGCGAAAGATCATAAAACAATTAAATCAAGCATAATCAACCAATTCGGGACTTAGTTTATTTAACAAGTTTGATTCGCGATAGTTTCACAAACTTATCAATTTCTTTGCAAAATCAAGTTACTAATGAAATGGTCAATACATTAGATAATCATCCATAGACAAAACGATTATAACTAGTTGGTTGATAATAACCCTTTCGACCTATGAAATTACCAACAACTAATCAAACTTGAAAAGCAAATGTCACAAAAGCTAAGCATACTTGGTTTGTTGAATCAAGCATGAAATTGATCAAGACCATAATTAAACACAAGCAATCCCCATATGATAAACATCATCCAAACAAGTGTATAAAGAAACTACTCCATATTGTTTTCAATAGAATTTAATGTAGCAATAATCATGAAACCAACAAACATCTTGAAATATAAAAGAGAATTACCAAAGTAAGATTACAATTGATAATGGAAGGAATTATAGAAATCCTTGGGCCTCCAATTAACTACAAACTTCTAACCAACCGGAAAAATATGTCTAAACACTTTCTCTAGCACTTGAGCACTTCTTCTAGAATTGGTAGAGGTTTCTTGGTCTTTTGGGTTTGATAATATTTAAGGGATTTCCTGGCCTTATGATGTAAGGGAGGATAAAAGGTGAGTGATGATGTTATGTTGTAAGTTCATGATAGATAATGTAGATGATGATGTCTCAATGATAGCCAAAAGGGATGTATTTATGCTTGTGGGTGAACTTGGCCAAATAAATGAAATACTTGGGCACTAAGGGTCATTAAGGTGATATAAAATACAGCCACAAGTATTTAATGGATGGACTTGAAGAGTTAGGGACTTAATTCCACTCATAAATGCAACATTGAAGCATAAAAATGCTTCCAGCCGTCCCCTGCTGAGATCAAGCTACACGGCTAATATGCTGTTGTTTAACCATGAAATTTCCAAGCCAAATTTTTTAGATTTTTCTTTGCTCTTCGCGTGGCCGCTTGAATCAAGTAAATCCGAGTTCGTATGCTCAAGATATGGTCAAAACAGTGGAGGTGTGTCGAAAAAGAACTAGACTTCAAACATTCTTTGATTTAACTTCTTTTCTTCATTTCACTTCTCATTTTTCCGTCATCTGCTTTATTCTTGAATCTTTGGAGTTACAACTTCATGACTTTAACTTTCTCAAATATGCTTCACGAGACTTGCATTTGTCGAGAATTCTTCGTACATGCATAACTCATTGTTTATTGATCGTTTCTTCACATTATCCTTCATTTTCTTTGACTTAGTTGAACTTGAACCTGAATACATCTTTTGTACCTTTTAAGCATAAAATGTTCATAAATACAACCAAATAACATGCAAAAACATAAGAATAACGCTAATAAAACATGTTAGATTTGAGCGTTATCACATACTTTACCTCGATTTCCTATTCCCGACTTCCCTATTCCACCGCGATGTCCTTGAGGTAAGTGAAAGCTCGCAATCAGCACAGGAACGACATCCGACTATTTCCACCCTGCTGATGTGATTAGAACGACAAGAAGAACAGATCGAGACTGCTTAGGTCATCCCGACAAGCTGTCTCTAGAATGCATCGAGGATATAAAATATAGAGCTGAAGATTCAGAGACCATGAAGCAGAAGATGGACGAGAATCGTGAGAAGGCAGAGAACCGTCATGAGCAGCTGAGACGAGAAATACCTATGACGAATTGAAGATGTTAGAAGAGAAGAAATGAAGAAGAAAAATGAAGAACTGACGACAGCTCAGACGAAGATCAGTATTTTGGAGAAAATAGTGGGAGATATGCAAGATAGATATTAAGAGTAAATATATATCCTCGTCAGCATGATCGTCAAACTGAAAAGTTGACTCGGAAGAGTTTCTGGTAGCCACTCAATCAGATTTATATCTGTCAGCTTTTGTACTATATCTTGGCCATGAGATATGTAGCATAAATATGACGCTTGTACTAATTTTGTTATATATAACTAATTAGCAAGTTATTTATGACTATATGTGGCTTTGATTTTGTTGTATTTTTGTTGGGTTTAAAAGATACTGCTGCTACTTTGAAGATTTTGTTGCTAAGTATTTTATTCTGTTGCTCATGGTTCTAATGGAAATATACTAAGTATGATTCTGCTGCTAGGCATAATCATTCTGCTGCTAGTATATTGATTCTGCTGCTGATGATATCTGAAGAATGATGAAATAAGTTAAGTGTCAAACTGCTGCTAGCCTAAGATGATTCTGCTGCTAGAGTTTGATTCTGCTGCTTATTAGATATATATAGTTTGTTTATGGTAAAGATACGAATAGATATTATTCTTGTATAGAAAGTTTTTGTAACCGACTAGGACTCCTTATGTGTATAAAAGGAGGATCTAGGGTTAGGGTTAGATGTTGATTGTTTAGCATACGTATTGTCTTGTATTCACTTCAAGGTTCATTGTAACCCTGTTACTTTTGAGTAACGGTATATTAATATATTGAGGTGAAGGTTGAGAGAAATGTTGTGTGTTATTGTTAATTCTTCTTAAGATTAATTACTAGTTTCCGCATAGTAATTAATAGATCATTCATAAGCAGTTTCTATACCTATTGCTTTAAGTTTATATCTAAAGTAATTAACAAGATCGTTAAGCTCAACTGGGATCAATAAGTGGTATCAGAGCTTGTGATCTAGAACCTGATACCGAGAAGAATTTTGAAAAGCTCAGATCTGTTCATCATCAAAAGCAATGGAGTCTGAATCTCATCATATGGTTACTGCATCCAAGGTTCCAATGCTCAAGGTTGGAGAATATGAACTCTGGAAGATGAGGATGGAACAGTACATGAAGATGTGTGATTACACAATGTGGGAAATCATACAAACTGGAGATACTCTGCCTAAGACTAGTGCTGATGGGCAAATCTTGCCCACCAAAACCAATGAAGAAAAGGCTCAAAGGAAACTGGAGATTAGAACTCACACTATTCTCTTAATGGGGATACCTAATGAGTACCAATTGACCTTTAAAAACACCAAGTCTGCCAAGGAGTTGTTGGCAGCAATTGAACTCAGGTTTGGTGGGAATGCAGCCACCAAAAAGTCAAGGAAGAATTTGCTAAAGCACGAATTTGAAACTTTCACTGCATCAAGCAATGAAAGTATTGATGGTACTTATGACAGACTGCAAAAGTTAGTGAGTCAGTTGGCGCTTCTAAATGTCAATATTGCAAAGGAAGATATTAATCTGAAGTTTCTAAGGAGTCTTGCACCAGAATGGAATACTCACACAATTGTCTGGAGGAACAAGGCTGATTTTGAAGCCATGAATTTGGATGATTTGTATAACAACTTGAAGGTCTATGAAACGGAGGTAAAGGGTTCAACCAGTTCTTCAAGTTCAAACAACCTTGCTTTTATGTCTTCTAATAATAAGACTTCTAGGAATATTCAAGAAACTCATTCTGTTGTTGGTCATACTGGTTCTGCTGCTAGTTCACAAGGTTCTGCTGCTAGTTCTACAAATAGTGACACCATTAGTGATGCTGCTATTTGTGCCTATTTAGCTGAACTCACTACAAGTACTCCAGTAATGAGTCAGGATCTAGATCAAGTTGATCCTGATGATTTAGAAGAGATGGATTTGCATTGGCAATTTGCAATGTTGACTATGAGGGCAAGAAGATTCTTGAAGAGAACTGGAAGAGAGCTCAAGTTTAGAAGGCAGAACAATGTGGGGTTTGACTAATCAAAGTTTGAATGTTATAACTGCCACAGAAAAGGGCACTTTGCAAGGGAGTGCAGAGCACCAAAGCAGATCAAGGAAAATCCAAGGCAGATTCCCATTGAAGATGCTAAACCTACTACTGCTATGGTCTCATGTGATGGCCTGGGAGATTTTGACTGGAGTGACCAAGCTGAGGATGGTCCCAACTATGCACTGGTAGCTGATGAAGAACCCAAAGAACAACACTTTGCTCTTATGGGTTACTCCTCCTCTGGATCAGACTCTGTGGTATCAAATGAATCTTCATGTTCATTTAAATCTTGTTCAGATACTATAGAGGAACTGAAATCTAGGTATGATTCTTTAAGAGTTGAATTTGATAAACTCAAACTTGATAACTTAGGATATCAACATGGTTTAAAATCTTTAGAAAACAAGGTTGAGTTTCTTAATCAAATTGAGGGAGAATATGCTGATAAAATTCATACTCTTGAAACTGAGCTAATTAAGAAAGAATGTGAAATTAATGTGCTTAATAAAAGAGTGGAAGAAGCTGAATTAGCTAGAGACTCAGCTTTAAGTGAAAAAGAAAAACATGTTGTTAGGATAGATAAACAACAATATGCATCTGTTCTAGCAAATAAAGAAGTTGAATCTCAAATAATTAAAAGAGGATGTGGCCTAGGATACAATGAAGTGGCCCCCCCTCTTAAAAGTGCTTATGCACCAGCTAGGAAATAATTGTCCTTTATATCTGAGTTAGCTGCACAATCCGTAGGTGAAACAAGTCAAGTAAACAATGAAACATCTAATAAGACTAGTGCACTTAAGATTGATGAAAAATTGTCTGATGCACCAATCATTGAAGATTGGGAATCAGATAGTGATGATGAGCAGGTAGAAACAACATCAAAGGCTAAAAGGTTAGAGAGTGTTAAACAAATTGAACCTAAAGTCAAGCATACTGAGTTTCTTAAACCTGTGCTAGGAAGTAGAATCTCTAGGAAAGTGGCTGAGTATGATGATAAACCTAAAGATTATCCTAGGAAGACTTGTGACTTACCCAGAGGAAATCAGAGAAACTTGCACCAGGTGATCTCACACAAGTTAGGTAGTGACTTTGAACTGGTTAAGAAGGCATGTCACAGCTGTGGTAGTTTTGAGCACTTGCAAGAAGATTGTTATTATTCAATCCCTAAGAAAACTAGTGCTCCAAAACCTGTATGGAACCACAATACTAGGGTGAACCATAGGAACTTTGCAAGAAAGACTCACCCACATCCCAAAAGAAACATGGTTCCTAAGGAGATTTTGTTGAGAAATGGTATTTCTAGGACTATTTCTCCTGTTGTACCAACAAGGCCCATTCCAAAGAAAACAGAGTTTTCTACTGCTAAAGCTAGCAGCTGTATTTCTCATTCTGCTGCTAAGCCAAAAGTGGTTACTGATACTGTTATGGGCACTCATTTCTATGATGTTAAAGCCTCAGCTTGCTGGGTCTGGAAACCTAAAACTAGACACAGCAGTGCATCAATGGACTTCAAGAAATATGATTACTTTGATGCACAAGGCAGATCTAAGTCAGTAATGGCTTGGGTCCCAAAGAGAAACTAACTCTCTTACTTTTTGTGTAGGGCAATCTACAATTGGAGCTAAAGGATAAATGCATTTTTGATAGTGGATGCTCTGGACATATGACTGGAGACAAGAGCAACTTGGAAGATTTTAAGGCTTTTGATGATGGTTATGTTGCTTTTGGCAATGATCCAAAAGGTGGCAAGATTGTTGGTAAAGGTACTATTAGAACAGGAAAATTGGATTTTGAAAAGGTGTATTTTGTAGAGGGACTTAAGTTCAATCTTTTTAGTGTCTCACAAATGTGTGACAAAAAGAATTTTGTTCTTTTTACAGACACTGACTGTCTTGTTTTGTCTCCCGACTTTAAGTTGCCTCATGATTCAGAAGTACTACTTAAAATCCCTAGAACAAACAATATATACAGTGTAGACATTAAGAACATCATTCCTAAAAGAGATTTAACTTGTCTTTTTGCAAAGGCCACCATTGATGAATCCAAGCTTTGGCATAGAAGATTGGGTCACTTAAATTTCAAAACAATAAACAAATTGGTAAAAGGCAACCTTGTCAGAGGGTTACCTTCAAAGATTTTTGAAAATTCTAAAACCTGTGTTGCTTGTCAGATGGGAAAGCAACACAGAGCTTCTTGTAAGTCCAAAGTGGTGAACTCTATTTCTGAACCCTTGTATATGTTGCATATGGATCTGTTTGGACCAACTTTTGTGAAGAGATTGAATAAGAAGATGTATTGCTTAGTTGTCACTGATGATTTTAGTAGGTTTACTTGGGTGTTTTTCTTAGCAACTAAGGATGAGACCTCTGGAATTCTTAAGGCCTTCATTACAAGAATAGAAAACCTAGTAAATCATAAGGTCAAAGTAATCAGATGTGACAATGGAACTGAATTTAAGAATCATGTAATGAATCAGTTCTGTGAGGAAAAAGGTATTTTAAGGCAGTTTAGTATGGCTAAAACTCCTCAGCAAAATGGTGTTGCTGAAAGGAGGAATAGGACATTAATTGAGGCTGCTAGGACTATGTTGTCTGAGTCAAAGTTACCCACTACTTTTTGGGCTGAAGCAGTTAACACTGCTTGCTATGTGCAAAATAGGAGTAAGGTAGTGAAGCCTCATAACAAGGACCCTTATGAATTATTGCATGGTAGGAAACCTATGATAGATTTCTTAAAACCATTTGGGTGTCCTGTTACTATCTTAAATATCATTGATTCACTAGACAAGTTTGATGAGAAAGCAGACAAAGGTTTCTTTGTTGGATACTCAACTAATAGCAAAGCTTTTAGGGTATTTAACCAAAGAACAATGCATGTGGAAGAAAATCTACACGTTAGGTTTAGTGAAACCACACCTAGTGTTGCTGGAAAAGGACCTGAATGGCTGTTTGATATTGATTCCCTAACCAAGAGTATGAATTATCAACCAGTGATTGCAAGTACAACTAACATGTCTGCAGGTACACAAACTAACCCCAATGCAGGTACACAAGCAAAGAATGATGCATCTGCAGAGGAGTTTGTTTTGATTGAGAAGTGGAAGTTTAATCAGTTCTTCACTCCAACAGATAAAGAAGGAAAGAGTTCTGATGATGGTGCTGTTCATAAGGAAGTACCAAAGGATGATGCAGAAGGTGATGATGAACCTTCTAATGATGGCAAGAATGTTGAAAAGTCAGCAAAGCATGGAAGTTCAAGAAATGAAGCTAGCAGCAGTATCTCCCATTCTGCTGCTAAGCCAAATAATTCTGCTGCTACACCTAGCAGTAGTATCTCTCATTCTGCTGCTAAGCCTAGTAGTTCTACTGCTGTCCCAAAGAATTCTGCTGCTGACTTTAATGAAAATGTTAATGATGATGTTGACTTTCCTCATATGCCTGAATTGGAGGAAATCTACTATGACACAGATGATGATGATGTTGTGGATGTTTTTGGAGCAGATGCTGATTTGAGAAATATGGAGCCTACTATTCAAGTCAGTCCTACTCCAACTACAAGGATACATAAGAACCATCCCAAGGAGCAGATAATTGGTGATGTACAATCTGCTGTACAAACCAGAAGTAAAACAAAAGGGCTGAGTGATCTACTCCATCAAGGTTTATTTTGTTGGAATTTAGTAATCATGACAATCATATATTAAACCCATAATCAAAGTACACAAGAATGCGGAAGCGTGTAAACAAGTATAACACATAATAATTAACTAAAACATAAAAGGAACGTACCGTATTGATTCTAGCCCGAACAAGAATCAAAAGCAATTGTCTTGAACAATATGAAGAACCCTAATTAGGGTTTATATGAATCAATGATCAATCCCTTACCGTTTTATTGATCGATTCCTTGATAACAACTAAAGTAAGTTGTTACCTCGTTCTTGTACACACAAACTATAACGAATAAGAGATTATGCAAGTAATAAGAAAACACTTATTTTGGATTAACCAAAATCGACCCAAAACCCTAAGAGGATGTATGGTTCGATCGGCCAAACAAAAGAAAGAAGAAAAACAAGTTTAGGGTTATGTGTGTGTGCACAAAAGGTGTGAAACAAATAACCCTTAGCCTTGTATATATACTAGAGAAACTTAGAGGACAAGTTTGAGTGGGATTGGGTCTCCCACTCCCTTTGTCGACCGGCCTATTAAGCCCAAGAGGGTTTCCATATCCTTCTTGGCACTTAGTTTCACTCTAGTCCTTTTCTTTCATATTTAACGATAGTTAGTCCATACGGTTAAGTACTAACGACCGTTAAGTCCATTAAGTGTTTAAATAATTATATATACATAACATTTTACATATATAATTATTATACTCTTATTCTCGTTTGCATTGTGTGCAATCCCGAGGTCTCGGGTTCGATACTAGACATACACGTATTAATATTTATCCATAAAACCAACAGCTCCCACTTGGATATCTATTAATAGTGCAATGACATTGGTTAGTGTCTTGCAACACTCCAATGCCCCTAGTTCAACTCGAGCTAGGTTTCCTGGAAAACCTTTAATGATTCATCATTATTATTATCCTTTTGTTACTAACACCACGTTAATAAAGATATGGATCTCAGTCATTCTTTAATTAACAATTATGTTTCTCGTTGTTTATGATTGAGCAAGATTACCAAAACATCTGAACGTATTCCAGATAGACTTTGGGCGTGCGCACGCAAACACCTTGCCAACCCTACGAGGGGCCCAGTAGTATTAAACTTCAAAACAAATTTGAAGGAACAAATTCTCTCTTGACTACAAGAATAACCCATAGAATTTGCAACATTTCTGAAAACAATCCTTATAACTCCCAGTTACGGTGAGCGGTAAATTGCTTCACAGAAATGCACTACATCCATGACACTTATCTGGTATCTCAAGTCTAAGGATAGCTAAATTCATGATTTACTTACTGACAAGATCCACAAAGTAAAATCATGTAGTTGGGATAAGTCCTATATTCAATTCATTGAATATCATGTGAAATTGGTATGTCAACGCATCAATATATTTTCAAGTATATTCTAACCAATACTCATATTTGTCTTAGTTCAATGATATTCCCATATCATTAATTGACAACGGACATTTAGAATAACATAAGTTATTCATGGATTTAAACATGCAAATATAGGACACAATTTATTATTAATGAAAACAAACGTACTAAGTACTTTAATTCATTATAAATAATAATTGTTAAATGTCCTTTATCCAAACACTAAATAGATCAATGCATGATAACTCTAGTTAATGAATTTTGTCTCAAGTAATGACTTGTTGACAACTATGCCTCAAGTACTGACAATCATACTTGTTGACAAGACATAAATCAACTAACTTTGATCTATAAAATTTTGAGAATACTTATTTCAAGAATTATTGAAATTCTTGTATGTGTGCAATCAACTATATTGATACTGCCACATATTATTTCATAAATGGTGTGACATCCTCAATCACCAATTTATAATGTTCAAACTTTCAAACACTTTAAAGTTTAAAGTATTCTAACTCTTTAATGTATAATGCAACTATGCTTCTTAGTTAAGCATAACTAGTTTACGTGGCCATTATCAAGGATAAAATCCTACCACGACTAGTATTGAGTGTCATCTCAATCAAACAAACACTATTGTATAAAACTACAATATGCCTTTTAATTATTCCGTAAACTTAATATCAATTGTGTAATTACGATGCCTTATAATCTTTCAAGATTTGTTGGCCATAACAATTACGCAACAACTTGCCATATTGTTTATACTTAGAATTTAGGAGCAATTCCAGGTCGAGGATAGTGTATTCTAAGTCCAACCATATTCGATTAGAATATCCATTACACAATTTATCAAATATCTTTTATTAGATATCAAATGTTGTTAAATCATTTTACATTCAAACATGAACAACAATGATATACATGAAAATCCTAGAATCAATCATAGATTTTATTCATGTTCTAACTTATCAAAAGATATATTTTCATTTAGACTTTCTAAATGATATGTTATGTCTTATTAGATTTAATTACCGCACATGTTTATAATAATAAACATATATCTCAAGGTTGTATGTTTTACTTCTTAAATTCTTCAAGTAAAGTTTCATTCCAAGTTAAGACTTAACATTTTAACTTACATGGAATGTTACTTCCCATATGTTATACAACATACATTATTTAAGAAATTAAACATAATACTCCCACTAGCTTTTAGGAATACTTAGAAATTGTCTTATTTCAATTATTAATCCATTCATGGATTATTACACTTTGTACACTTCCAAAATAATTATGAATTCAAAAATCCTTTCGATTACTTACCGTCCTCGCTCAAGTAATCACTCAAGAAAGAGTTTTGATATTCCATTGTCATCCTATATAAATGAAAATAGATATGACAATTATTATCTTTATATATTTAATGTGCTTATGAAAGAGTATTCAATCATAGTTAATTACTTAAGTATGATTAATAATCTTGTCACAAGACATACATTAAATATGTGTACAATATTGTCCATATGATTTCTACATAAAGATTTAAACCACTAGGGTTTTCTATCTTTAAATAAACTCATCATCATTCTCTAACTATTAAGAATTAAGATAAACCAAATTTGTAAAATTTTGAATATCTTTATGAACAACATCTATAACATTCATAGTGTGAGTAATTTACCCAATTCATTATTTGGTAATACTTCATCATATAATCCTCAGCATATTAATCAAATATCTGAGATATCCAAATGGATCTATGAATGAGAATTCCATCATTTGAGATCCAACATTTACATGTCTTATCTCATCATGATATTCGTTAGTGTACATTAGAAGATTATGTATCTTGTAACTTTATCTCTACAAGATAAAACTCCCACTTGCTTTTTGTAATTATCTATAAATAATTAGCAATTAAAGTAACACCATATTGTTCTCTTTTGGGATATTACAAATACATATGATAGTTCCTGACATTCGTTTGTTAAAATCCAGCTTCATCAGAAGTTTAACAAATTCAGAACTTCATTTTAAGACTTAATATGATTCATCACATTCCATAATAAATAATGTCTTATAAATCTTCTAGGAGTCTAATTGAGTATATTCAATCCATACTCAATTTCCTGACCTTGATGACTTTTGGAAGAAAAGAAGTTATAGTTATCTTTAACCAAACAATACAAATAAAGTTTGATTTTCCTAACTGAACACATCACAAATATGTGGTATTTCATTAGAACTCATATCGTGAGATAATCTAACAATATGAAAGATAACTTTGTATTCCTTTTGGCTTACCTATTTCCCAACTAAGTCATCTTAATGGTGAAATAGAATTTCAAGCCTCTTGCATGCATTATAACTCAAGTACTTATTAAATAAGTCACTTCATGTTCATGTCTCAATCAAGAAGACATAAACTGTTATAATCTCACTACACGTTATAAATCATTGATCAACTCAATGACTTCTTGTATATGTCTTTAATAAAGAAGACATAACAAGTTAACGTCTTACTTTAGATTATACTAAGTCTTAAAGATTTCATATTTATAACTTTACAATAAAGTATAAATATTTATAACTAAAGTAATCATGAACACCATCATTTGGTTTCAATAGTATTTTCAAGTTAACTTATTACTTTATTTATGTCATTCAAAGAATACATAATTATTGAAGTAGTATTATATTACTTCATGCATTTATGTCATTCCAATAATACATAAATATTAAAGTTGAAGTAATCTTGTTATCACATTGACACAAGTTCTAATAAGTATCTAATTTAGAAACTGTAAATTTTTCCATGTGTGGTCTCACGCACACTTGGAAATTTACCTTGTCATTAATTTTGATCCAGGTCTCACGCATACCCAAAATTAACTCCAAGTGTTTTTAAGAATAGATATGTATAATCATATTAGAACAAGAATCTCTTACCTTGAAGTTAAGAGAATCTACAAAATCATATTCTTTATATGTTGTACCTTGCACACAATAAAGATTTCTCCCACTTGTGCATGGAACAACATCATGTACCACATAGACAACACTACACGTGTTTGTGAATGTGATCAATATGATTTGTGTCATTCGCATAACTAGTAGATATAGAATTACTCAGTCAATCAAGGAAACGCACATGACTATCCTTGAAAATATTAGTATCTATATTTGGAAAGTAAATATCTTGAGGCATTCAAAAGATAATCTGAGTTACAATCAAGACAATAAATCTTGTAACTCCCACTGAATTAGAGAACTTACAATAACCCCTTATTCAGTAATGAGAACACAAAACTCCCACTGAATTCGACACCATAATAAGTGTTTCATAAACCAGTGAAAGGAAAGAGTGTCCTTGTTACTTTCCTACATCTTTGACAAAACCTATTCGTAACAATTACTTAGGTTTAAAAAGATTGTATTCTACTATGTAATTGATGGACTATCCACATTTACATCAAATGTGATTCATCACATTGCTTACTATTAACTTGAAAATTTGCATGCAATTTCTTCCATAGTAGGTCTACAATTCCAACAATTGTATGTAGTACTTCAAATGGTCAAAACAAAACAACTAGATATACTAGCTTGTCCTTTACCATTATGCGGTAATTAGTCTAGCTTCTAATTTAATAACTCATAAATTCGCAATAACCTTAACGATTTAAAACTTGCTATGAGTTATGTATTTAGAATTTAGACAATTCTAATTTTCCCATCATACCTTTCTCATTCCTGAAAAGGAATAGGATTTAGTCTTACGCATCTCATATGAAAGGAGACTTGGTTTATTCTTTTTATGAAATTTACTCTAACCAAAAAACCCCTACGGGTGTAGATCAATTTACTAATAAAGAATAGCCCATGTTTACGGTTTATCGTTGCATTAATACAATTAAAAGAATTTACAAAATTCAGTTTAGTATTTTTGATAATAGCTCTTTAAGAAAATAAAATACCCATTGGTAAATATTCATATCAACCATAGTATTTTCTTAAAGCTAGGATCCTAATTGACATAGTACCATTACATCAGTTGATCTGCTAGTAATGATAGTATTCAACTAGGTAATCTGTCGAACAATAATTGGCAAACAATTTTCCAATTCCTAGATCATTATGGGATTTACATCATATTGATTCATCAATATGTCATGTAAGCATGTTTCATCCCATCTCATGCCTTAAGCTCTAGGTCTCACGCATCAGCTTAATTAAGTTGTCTAACTTAGAAACTGTAAATTCATCCATGTGTGGTCTCACGCACAATCGGAAATTTACCTTGTCATTAATTTTGGTCCAGGTCTCACGCATACCCAAAATTAACTTCAAGTGTTCCTTATAGTTAGATGGCATGTAACTTAAATTATAGGGTATTTAGTTTGATGTGTAATCAAAACATGTATAAAGATGCATGCACTCATCTTTATAGCATAAATTTTCAAAACAATTTAATTTACCAATTAGTTAAGAGTAAACCAAAACTATGTACTTGAGGTATTGGGTTCACCAATTAAAGAAGTACCAACAATTATCGCCCACATATCCTACTCTTACATGTTATTCGGATATTTGCCACAAAAGTGGCGCGTGGAATTGAGGTAAATCACCCTTAAGATGATAGTGTACGTAAATAGTGATATAGGTAAGTCGCAGTTGACGCACAAGCGGGCCCGGAGAGCCGGTAGGAGCGGATCTCTTAAAAAACCCCTCTCCAGATAAACCCACCACACAGTTTGTCAACTTTGGTCCGCCTTTCACACACTATTGTACAAAAACATCAATCAAGCAAAAGTTTATGATCTTAATCTTAAAAATATAAGTAACAAAGTTTAGATCTTGCTAGTCTCGCCTGGGAGCAAATTACCGTGCGAAGCGAACCACTGTCGGCACATAAGACACCGCAAGATCGATACTTTATCACTTTATGTTTCACCGTTATTAATCCAATTTAATTTTTCTTTGAAAATTACCCTTTTTATTGCTTACTTTAACATATCACATATAAAAAAAACAATAAACAAGTAATTTAAAAGAAAAACAACAATCAACTAATAAGAAAACAATTAATTGTTAGTGAAACATCTAGCCACATGCACCCTTTTAAACAAATCCTATTAATAATCTATATGTGAATTATTATGTATAGAATCAATAAAACTCCCATTGGTTTTCGAGCTCATTGTACCCAATGGACCACAGTCGCCAACAATTGGCCGCGTAAGTTTTAATGATAATATACCACGTTGCACATAACCGATTCATTAATTTAATATATTAGGTCTTCCTTAATTTTTAGATTTATCTAAACATGTAGCAAACATCTAAACAATTTAATTCAAGTAATTATCCGTGACTAATATGCATGTATAGTCACGGATTCATGCATATCATATAGCAATTAGGTCACAAGATACATAACACAACAACTTGTTAAAGACCTAGGGTTTCTAATTAATCACAATTAATTATGAAAAACACAAACCCTAATTAGGGTTTATGTACCAAATCGACACCCCCCCCCCCAAATTAGGGTTAGGGTTTTGACTTTTTATTAAAAAAAATTTAATAATAAAACCCTAGAAAATTAAAACATGTATGATCTAAACAATTTAAAGATACGTTTTTTATTGTTTAAGTAATTAATTACATGTTATACATGGCTCGTGATGCCACTGTTGGAATTTAGTAATCA
Source organism: Artemisia tridentata subsp. tridentata (assembly GCA_021014915.2). Lineage (NCBI taxonomy): Eukaryota > Viridiplantae > Streptophyta > Magnoliopsida > Asterales > Asteraceae > Artemisia > Artemisia tridentata. The sequence goes on from CP139506.1 coordinate 86,944,924, forward strand.
TGACAATCATATATTAAACCCATAATCAAAGTACACAAGAATGCGGAAGCGTGTAAACAAGTATAACACATAATAATTAACTAAAACATAAAAGGAACGTACCGTATTGATTCTAGCCCGAACAAGAATCAAAAGCAATTGTCTTGAACAATATGAAGAACCCTAATTAGGGTTTATATGAATCAATGATCAATCCCTTACCGTTTTATTGATCGATTCCTTGATAACAACTAAAGTAAGTTGTTACCTCGTTCTTGTACACACAAACTATAACGAATAAGAGATTATGCAAGTAATAAGAAAACACTTATTTTGGATTAACCAAAATCGACCCAAAACCCTAAGAGGATGTATGGTTCGATCGGCCAAACAAAAGAAAGAAGAAAAACAAGTTTAGGGTTATGTGTGTGTGCACAAAAGGTGTGAAACAAATAACCCTTAGCCTTGTATATATACTAGAGAAACTTAGAGGACAAGTTTGAGTGGGATTGGGTCTCCCACTCCCTTTATCGACCGGCCTATTAAGCCCAAGAGGGTTTCCATATCCTTCTTGACACTTAGTTTCACTCTAGTCCTTTTCTTTCATATTTAACGATAGTTAGTCCATACGGTTAAGTACTAACGACCGTTAAGTCCATTAAGTGTTTAAATAATTATATATACATAACATTTTACATATATAATTATTATACTCTTATTCTCGTTTGCATTGTGTGCAATCCCAAGGTCTCGGGTTCGATACTAGACATGCACGTATTAATATTTATCCATAAAACCAACATATTTGCTCAATCATTGCATCAAAGAAATAGCCACAAGAACCTACAAAATTGCAAATTTGCTTGTTTCTTATCACAAGAGGAACCCAAAAATATTCACAAAGCTATGCAAGATTCAAGTTGGGTTGAAGCCATGCAAGAGGAGCTGTTGCAGTTCAAGCTTCAAGAGGTCTGGACACTAGTTGATTTGCCTAATGGGAAGAGGGCAATTGGTACAAAATGGGTGTTCAGATGCAAAAGAGATGAAAGAGGAATTGTGGTGAGAAACAAAGAAAGACTAGTGGCTCAAGGGTACACTCAGGAAGAAGGAATAGATTATGATAAGGTCTTTGCTCCTGTAGCAAGGATAGAGGCTATTAGACTGTTCTTGGCTTATGCCTCATTCAAGAACTTTCAAGTGTACCAAATGGATGTGAAAAGTGCTTTCTTGTATGGAAAGATTGATGAAGAAGTTTATGTGATGCAACCTCCTGGTTTTGAAGATCCTGACTTTCCAGATAAAGTATATAAAGTGGAAAAAGCACTGTATGGTTTACATCAAGCTCCTAGAGCTTGGTATGACACCTTGTCCAAGTATTTATTATCTAATGGATTCATAAGGGGTACCATTGATAAAACTTGTTCATCAAGAAAGACAAAAAGGATATCCTACTAGTTCAGGTTTATGTAGATGATATCATTTTTGGGTCTACAAACAAGGTGTTCTGTGAAGAATTTGAGAAGCTCATGCATAACAGATTTCAAATGAGTTCTATGGGAGAACTCACATTCTTTCTAGGGCTTCAGGTTAAGCAGACAGCTGAGGGGATCTTCATCAGTCAAGACAAGTATGTGGCTGATATCTTAAAGAAATTTGGTTTCAATGATGTGAAGGCAGCTAAGACACCAATGGATAACAACAAACCTTTGCTCAACGATGAAGATGGGGAAGAGGTTGATGTACATCTTTATAGATCAATGATTGGTTCATTGATGTATCTGACTGCTTCAAGGCCAGATATCATGTTTTCTGTGTGTGCTTGTGCCAGATTTCAAGTGTCCCCAAAAGTCTCACACTTGAATGCTGTCAAAAGAATTTTTAGGTATCTAAAGGGTCAACCAAAATTGGGCCTTTGGTATCCTAATAGTTCATCATTTGACTTGATAGCATACTCAGATAGTGATTATGCTGGAGCTAGTTTGGATAGAAAGTCAACCACTGGAGGATGTCAATACCTTGGACATAGGTTAATCTCATGGCAATGCAAGAAACAGACTGTGGTGGCTAATTCAACAACTGAGGAAGAGTATGTGGCTGCTTCTAGTTGCTGTGGACAAGTACTCTGGATTCAGAATCAACTCTTGGATTATGGGTACAATTTTATGAACACCAAAATTTATATTGATAATAACAGCACAATGTGTATAATAAAGAATCCTGTTTTTCACTCTAAAACAAATCATATAGAGATAAGACATCATTTTATTAGAGATTGTTATGAGAAAAAGTTAATTCAAGTGGTTAAAATACATACTGACAATAATGTTGTTGATCTACTTACAAAAAGTTTTGATGTGAGTAGGTTTCAATTTTTAGTTGCTAGTATAGGTACGATCAATCTTTAAAATCTTATCTCTATATGATTTGTAAAAAGTTTTTGAGGATTTGTGTTGTTATTAATCAAATAAGTTGTTTCTAGTCTTTGCTATGCCTGTATGTTGTCTACTGCTAAGTTGGTTAGCTTGTTGATTGTTTTGTGATTATTGTGAGATATTCTTGTTTGTGTTTTTGTGGTTTTGGACTAACCTTTTGCAGGTTAAGTCATATGAGACTGGTTGATTGCTTAGACAAAGTTGATTATGAAGTTCAGGGGAGGATAAGAGTATATAAACACAAAGATCATAAATGTTTATTCATTATGTGGAGCATTCATTACATAAGCAGAAATTACTTCACCCTGGACTTACTGGGAACATAATCAACACAAAACAAAACCAAACACAAACCCAACACAAAACAACTACTTCAGTTTCCCTTTTCCTTCTCCTTGGACATTTGGCATGGTTTTGCGGCCTCCTGTTAGGAATATGAATATTCAGCTGAAGACTCGGTCACCCCGAGTAATTATTAGTACATCATAGCTCGTAGGATTATCAGTAATATTATTAGTAGCTTAGTTATTATTATCAGTATTGTGGAGTGGGTCGGGTCTTTACCCTCTGTCAGCTCACTCTACAGCCCGCTAGGGGCATAATATGTAGTAAGTATAAATACCCCTTCCCTTGCAAGGGAAGGGTTGGAACTCTCATTATTTCAATCTAATACACATAGTGTTTCTCTCACTAGAAGTTCCCACTTTCTCTCTCTAAGTTCTTGTTCATTCGATCTAAATCTAAGCCTCAAACAAGTGTTTCTTGCATTGTGAATACCCTACAATTGGTATCAAGAGCCATGGTTAGGTCCATGAGAGTTGGTATTCACGGATTTGTTTAGTTTTTGAGGCTTTTTGGTTCGATTTGATTAGTTACATAAATTTCATTTTGTGCTTTGTTTAGTGATTAGAAGTTGTTATACCTTGTACTTTCTAGCTTAGGAATAGTATAAGAGCAGTATTTGGTGCTTGGATTTACAGATTTAAGGTTTGTGTGGTATTTTTGGGTGATTCGAGTGATTTTTATTCAAGTGTTCTTGGGTGCGGTTTGTGTAATTTGGACGTGTTCTTGAACTCGGTTTGTGTCCCATCGAGAACGCGGCTTGTCTTATTACTAGTTTAGGCAAAAGGACAAACAGCATTAATAGCGACGTGTTTGGAAGTTTGTGCCTACGCGGTTTGTCTCTAAGGCGCATACGCGGTTTTTGTCTACGCGGTTTGTCTCTGCAGCGTGAACTCGGTTTGTGTCTACGCGGTTTGTCTCTGAGGAGCGTATTCGGTTTGTGTCAACGCGGTTTGTCTCTGCAGTGTGAACTCGGTTTGTGTCAACGCGGTTTGTATCTCCAGCGTGAACTCGGTTTGTGTCTACACAGTTTGTCTCAGCAGCGTGAACTCGGTTTGTGTCTACGCGGTTTGTCTCTGACGTGTGTATGCGGTTTGTATCAACGCAGTTTGTCTCTCCAGCGTGAACTCGGTTTGTGTCTACGCGGTTTGTCTTTGCAGCGTGTACTCGGTTTGTATCAACGCGGTTTGTCTCTCCAGCGTGAACTCGGTTTGTGTCTACGCGGTTTGTCTCTGCAGTGTGAACTCGGTTTGTGTCTACGCGGTTTGTCTAGGCGGTTTGTGTCTTGGTGATTTTAGAAATTCCCGCGAAAGATTCGATTTCTCGGTTAAATCACAAGATCTGTAAAATCCCGTAGTTACTATGGCTACCACATCAAACACATCATCAGAAGATATTCAAGCAGCAGGATCTGACACTCGTCCACCTATGCTAGATAGGACGGATTATGAGTCTTGGGCACAACGGATAAGACTTTACTGCTTGGGAAAAGATAATGGAGTTAACATTCTTAAGTCAATTGACGAAGGACCATATCAGATGGGTACCACCAGAGATGTTGTTACAACTGGTGAAGATGGGACTGTGAGCCTCAAACATAGTCATTCAAGGTCTTCCAAAGGATGTATACAAGCTCATCAATTTCAACACTGAAGCCAAAGCTGTGTGGGACAACGTTAAAATGTTGTTGGCAGGGTCAGAACTCACAAAGGAAGATCGTGAGTCACAGCTGTATGATGAGTTCGAGCATTTCAAAATGAACCCAGGAGAGAATATCACAGACTACTATGTGAGATTTCATAAGTTGGTGAATGATATGAGGATGATCAGAATGACTATGCCCAATATCCAACTAAACTCAAAGTTTGTGAACAACATGACTCCTGAATGGGACAGATTTGTTACTGCTGTCAAACTCAACAAAGGTTTAAGGGATACCAACTATGAACAGCTGTATGCTTACCTGCAACAACATGAGAAGCATGATGTCTATGATCGGGTGCTGAGAGAAAAGTTTAATCCTTCAACTACAAATGATCCACTGGCGTTCATGACAAATGTTCAACCGACAATCCAATCATCTTCCAACCCAAGCTATCATCAACTTCACTCACAAGTACCTGCTATGAGTTCTCAACTTGACTCAGGCTACTCTCAGACCGACAAAATGATTGACAACCTCACCAATCAAGTATCATTACTGGTTCAACAGTTTCAAGCATCACTCCCTCAGACCAACAATCAGTTAAGGAATTCATCCAACCCACGCAATCTAGCAATGGTGGAGGATGGGAAAATTGTGGTTCAGAATGTGCAAGGGAGAGCTGGTAGAAACATGGGTCGAGGTTATGTGCAGAATAGAGCATGGAATGCCAATCAGGGTCAAGGGAAACAGATCAAGTGTTATAATTGTGGGAGGCTTGGACACATTGCTAGAAACTGCAATCAACCTAAACGTCCTCAGAACTCAGATTACTTCAAAGACAAGATGCTGTTAATGCAAGCTCAAGAGAATGGAGCTGTATTGGATGAGGAAGAGTTATTGTTCTTGGCAGGAGATGGAGGAAATACTTTTGATGAAGATGTGGATGAGAAACATGTTCAGGATCTAGCACTTAATGATCCTAACATCTTCAAGGCAGATGACTGTGATGCATTTGACTCTGATGTAGATGATGAACCTACGGCTCAAACAATCTTCATGGCTAACTTGTCTTCCCTGGTCTCATCTCCCCGTCAAGCTGGTCCTTCTAATGCATCCGTGATATCTGAGGTACTTAAAATTTATGACACATATAATATAGTCGAGGGACAAAAGAATCCCGAAGAAGTACATCAGGCAGATGTTTCTGACTCAAGTAATGTTGACATGGAAAATAGCAATATTATTTCATATGAACAGTATTTGAATCACAACAACTCGCCTGATGTACTAAATGGTGAATCTTTTGTCAATAATGATGTTTGTGTTATAAGTAATGTATGTGCCTTAGATAATGCGTGTAATATAGATAATGCATGTGAGCGCCATGAGAACCAATTGCCTGTCCCTGATGATAACTTGATCACTAGACTAAACATCTATAAAGAACAAGTGGCTATGTATGAACAGCGTGCTAAGTTTGAGCTTAATGAACGTGAGCAGAAATTAGAAGGTAAAATGAGTACACTTATTAAAGAGTCTAGAGTGAGAGAAGAAACATTAAAATTAGAGTTGAGTTCTTTGAAAAGTCAGCTAGAACAGTCTGTCAAACAGAAACAGGAAGCACAAAAGTGTGTAACTACACTTAAGCAAGAATTCAAACAAAAAGAAACAACACTTTTAAATGATTTCTCTAGACTCAAGACATTAAAAAATAAGCTTGAAGATAAGTTGTACACACAAAATCAAACCATACAAACTGCTCAAATGATTCATAAGCACAGAAAGTTGAGTGATAAGCATAGTAAAATCATGATAGGTGAACCCAAGTCAACCATCCTTAGGGATATGAAAGTAGTTCAACCAGCCCTATATGATGGTAATGTGATGCTTATGCCTATTCATGACCCGCCTGAGCATATCTACACAAATGAAGAGGATGAGATAAGTGATAGAACGAGGGAAAAAATGAATGAGAAAATGAGGGATCCCAAGTGCATAGTCAGACGAATAATAATAAAACACCATGACTATAATGAGGAAAATCGTTTGACTGTGTTTGCTCCTCCAAAGAAGTTAACACCTGAACAGATATTCTGGCAACAAGATAATGAAAAACTTAAGGTAGAAAAACTTAAGGCCAACACCCCCCTCATTAGAAAAGTTGCGTCCATAACGGTGTATCCTCCCAATACACCTAGGAATTTGGTGCCTTTATCTCTTCCCACTGAATGTAAAACCTTTATTAGCTTATATGTGCTTTGGCAACTGTTTGCTGATTTCGATAAAACATGCAAGAAGAGAATCACACCCTCCGGTATTACTGAGGGGGAAAGGTGTTTTGAACATGCTAAAAGGTGTTACTTAACTGAGGTCATGCCATTCTTTAAACTACTTAAAGAACACTTTGAAGGGTTGCAAACTGCCCTTAAAGCCAAAATAAAAGAAATGGAAGTAGTGTTTAAAGATATGGAAAATGAGGTGAATGAATATGCAATAGAACTTAAGAGTCGAGAGATTGAAAGAAAAAACATACTCATTACTAACGACAACTTGATTGCTAAATGTATTGCACAAGATGTATTTTACACTGTCACTGATTCTGCATTGTCTGCTTGTTAATTTAATGAGTATGCTATTGCGTTAAATGTCACCCAGAATCGTGTTGTTGAGCTTGAGGGGGAGAATTTAAAATTGCTTGAAAAAATTCAAAATGATGACCATGATAATATGGTTAAACGTTTTTCAAAATTAGAAGTTGAGTATCTTAATTTGCAATTGAAACATCAACAATTAAATGAAAAACATAAAATATCAAATGACAAGACATCCTTGGATGCTCCTGAATTTGATACTTATTTTGAATTAAGCAAACGAGATGAGACAATTCAAGCTCACACGAACACGATTCGACTGCTGAGGGCCCAAATTGCCCAATTGAAATCCAACAAGTGTGAAGTGTATGGCACCAATAAACCTTCGTCTTCAGATTCTCAGAATTTTCAATATCAAAACACCATAAATAAGTTACATTATGAAAATGAGTGTTATCGAGAAGAAAATTCAAAGGTTAAACAACATTTCAAAGAGTTATATGATTCTATTAAAGTTACAAGAAGCAATCACAATGATCAAATAACCTCTTTGACAAATGAAATTGAGAATCTTAAGGCTCGGGTGAAAGGTAAAATGCCATGCACCACTTGTAATTGTGATGCACCAAAGGCTACTGATAGTAAAAAGTATGATGTTGATGTTGGGCGTATTCCATTTAAGCTTAGAAATAACAGCTTTGCCCATCAAACATATCTCGATCATCTTAGAGAGGGCCTTGACACACTTCGTGAGGTAGTTGAAGAGGATAGGACTGATAAGCCACTTGATAGGGCAGTTGTCTATGCCTGCAAACTCACGAAAATGATTCAGGAAAACTTAGAATATGCCATAGGCTCAATTCCTAAGTTTAGCAGCCATAGAGATAGATTTGTTGCATCATCATCTACTATTGAGAACAAGCATGTAGCCTTTGATCTACCACCAAAAACATCAGAACCCAACACATATTTATCAGGAAGGCATGTGACAGAAAAACAAACTAATGTTTCCTTCGATGCTTCTACAGGAGTAAAAAGTGACACCCAAGCTAGCGAGTCAAGGTCTAGAGAAAATGCAAGAAAGGATAGGACTGCGCCAGCTAAGAATGATCACTTGAAGAATGTAGAAGCCCAACCTAGGAACAATAAGTTTGCAATGAGTAGGATGAATCGTGTTGATTCTAGTATCAAAAGTACTGTAATTAATTCGAATTCTAATGCTATCTGTAAAACATGCGACAATTGTTTAATTTCTGCTAATCATGATGATTGTGTTGTGTCTTTCTTGATGTCTTCTGCATCACCCCATGTTAAGAATGGTAGGATAACTGAAGCATGCAAGAAAGTTTGGAAAGCAACAGGAAAAACATTTGCTAGCGTAGGCTATCAATGGAGACCCACTGGAAGGAAATTCAATTTAGGAAAACAATGCACGTTACTTAAAATGAATAAGCATAAAATTGTGAAAGTTAAGGAATGGAGACCCACTGGAAGGAAATTCAATTTAGGAAAACAGAGACCATTACCTAAAATGAATGTGCATAAAATTGTGAAGAATAAGGAATGGAGACCAACTGGTAGAATCCTGTCTTTAGTGTCACAATACCTTCCATCTAGGTCTTGTCCTGCCTCTAGTTCTGTCTCCTCAGTAAAGACAGTAGCATCTGTGAAATCTGTGGTTCCAGAATATGTGTGTGCTGACCAAACGGACCCCAATTGCACTTGGGGATCCACATTTTTCAGTTATCCATTGTTGTCTGGTTTCAAATGCAGGTCGTACAAATTGTCCTGTGGTATTTGGACTCAGGCTGCTCAAAACATATGACTGGGGATCGCTCGCGGCTCAAGAACTTCGTGAAAAAGTTTATCGGGACAGTTAGATTTGGGAACGACCACTTTGGTGCTATTATGGGTTATGGAGATTATGTGTTTGGTAACAGTGTAATCTCAAGGGTATATTATGTGGAAGGACTAGGGCACAATCTGTTTTCTGTGGGTCAATTTTGTGATTCAGATCTGGAAGTGGCTTTCAGAAAGCATACATGTTTCGTCAGAGAATTGGATGGTATAGATCTCCTCAAGGGCAGTCGGGGCACCAATCTATACACCATATCAATTGAAGAAATGTTGAAGTCCTCTCCCATATGCTTGCTTTCTAAAGCCTCTAAAACAAAATCATGGCTGTGGCATCGTCGTTTGAACCACTTGAACTTCGGTACCATAAATAATCTTTCCCGTAAAGATCTTGTTAGAGGGATGCCCAGACTGAAATATGAGAAAGATCATCTCTGCTCTGCATGTCAACTGGGTAAAAGCAAGAAACAAACCCACAAGCCTAAAACCATCAACACCAACTTGGAAGTTCTTCATACCCTCCACATGGACTTGTGCGGTCCAATGAGAATATAAACCATAAATGGAAAGAAGTACGTTCTGGTGATAGTAGATGATTATTCTCGGTTCACATGGGTAAAGTTTTTGAGAACCAAGGACGAAACTCCAGAGGTTATCATTAAACTGATAAAACAGCTGCAAGTAAGGCTCGATAAAACTATCAGAATCATCCACACTGATAATGGTACTGAGTTTGTTAACCAACAACTCCGTAATTTCTATGAAAGTATTGGCATCACGCATCAGAAAAGTATCCCTCGCACTCCTCAACAGAACGGAGTGGTTGAACGAAGGAACCGTACTCTGGTGGAAGCTACAAGAACTATGCTTATATTTTCAAAGGCACCGATGTTTCTCTGGGCAGAGGCTATTGCAACAGCATGTTACACTCAAAACCGATCCCTAATTCATCCTGTTCATGAGAAGACTCCCTTCGAGTTAATTCATAACAAGAAACCAGATCTCTCTTTTCTCCGTGTGTTTGGTGCACTTTGCTATCCTACTAACGATAGTCAAGACTTGGGAAAGTTAAGAGCTAAAGCAGATGTAGGTATTTTTATTGGATACGCACCAGACAGTAAAGGGTATCGAATCTACAATAAGAGAACCCGTAAAATCATGGAAACCATTCATGTCACGTTCGATGAGCTGAGTGAGCAACCTGCTTCAGGACAAATTAGTTCTGGACCCGATCTTAACCTTTTGTCACCTGGACCCATTAGTTCAGGACTTGTACAGGATTCCACGCCTGCAGATTCTTATGTGCCACCTACATGTGAGGAATTGAAGAAGTTATTCGATCCTATGTTTGATGAATACTTTGAGCCAACGAATGGAACCATCCCGAGTGAACCTGCTATACTTCCTATGGCTGAGGTTCAAGCCCTACAAGGTTCAGAAGGCCCTACAGCTTCAGTATCAGTCAGTCACAATGCTCTAGCTGCCAGTCAATCGCCTTCGTCATCAAACGCTCAATCTTCTCCAGTAATGCAAGAATCTTCAGATAATCATTCTTTGGAAGTTAATCCTTTTGCTCCTGTTGATGAGGTTCCTTTTGAAAACATATTTGCTCCTGAACATTCATCAGACACATCCTCACTTGAAGAACACAGCACTGCTACGTCTGTTCATAACCCTCAACCTCACGACCATCTCAGGAAATGGACCAGTGATCATCCAATCGACAACATCATAGGCAATCCCTCACGTCCAGTATCCACACGTAATCAACTAGCCACTGATGCACTATGGTGCTTCTTCAATTCCGTACTGTCCAAAGTCGAACCAAAAGATGCCAAAGAAGCAATGACTAAAGATTGCTGGTTCCAGGCTATGCAGGATGAAATCCATGAATTTGATCGACTTGAAGTATGGGAATTAGTGCCTCCTCCAGAGCTTGCAATGATCATTGCTTTAAAGTGGATCTTCAAAGTGAAGCTTGATGAGTATGGTGATGTCTTAAAGAACAAGGCACGGCTAGTTGCTAAAGGGTTTAGACAAGAAGAGGGCATTGATTTTGAAGAATCGTTTGCTCCGGTTGCTAGAATTGAAGCTATAAGAATCTTCCTGGCAAATGCTGCTAGTCGTAATATGATAGTCTACCAGATGGATGTCAAAACGGCATTCTTGAATGGTGACTTAAAGGAAGAAGTTTATGTGAGTCAACCAGAAGGATTCGTGGATGCTGAACACCCTACTCATGTTTACCGCCTGAAGAAGGCTCTTTATGGGTTAAAACAGGCGCCAAGGGCATGGTACGATACATTGTCCAAGTTCCTCCTAGTGAACGGATTCTCCAAGGGTGTTGTTGATCCCACACTATTCACCAGGAAGTCAAGAAACCATCTACTACTAGTTCAGATATATGTAGATGATATCATCTTTGCTTTAACAGATCCTAGTGAATGTGATAGTTTTTCAAAGGAGATGAATTCCAAGTTCCAAATGTCCATGATGGGACAAATGTCATTCTTCTTAGGATTACAAGTTTCTCAAAGTCCTGGAGGCATATTCATTAATCAATCCAAATACGCCAACGAGATCTTGAAAAAGTTTGGATTCTATTCAAGTGAACCTGTTGACACTCCCATGGTTGATAGAACGAAGCTGGATGAAGATCCTTCAGGGATTCCAGTAGATATAACAAAGTATCGAAGCATGATTGGATCTTTGATGTACATCACGGCTAGCAGACCAGATCTTCTGTTTGCTGTGTGTATGTGTGCTAGGTATCAATCCAGACCAACCAAGAAGCATGTTGAAGCAGTGAAAAGGATCTTCCGATATCTTCAAGGCATGGTTCATATGGGTCTCTGGTATCCTAAGGACACTGCAATGGAGTTAACGGCTTACGCGGATGCTGATCATGCGGGATGTCAAGACACTCGTCGAAGTACTTCAGGAGGAGCTCAGTTTTTAGGGGAAAAGTTGGTTAGTTGGTCTTCTAAGAAGCAGATGAGTACTTCCATATCATCTACTGAAGCTGAGTACATTGCCATGTCTGCTTGTTGTGCACAAATCCTTTGGATGCGATCACAACTTTCGGACTATGGATTCTCATACAACAAAATTCCCCTATATTGTGACAACAAAAGCGCCATTGCTCTTTGTTGTAACAATGTTCAGCACTCCAGGTCAAAACACATCGACATCAGGCATCACTTCATCAGGGAACAGGTGGAAAAAGGAATTGTGGAACTATACTTCGTGAGGACAGAGTTTCAGTTAGCTGACATCTTCACCAAGGCCCTCCCAAGAGAAAGGTTTCAGTTTATTCTCCCACGCCTTGGCATGAAAAGCATGACTCCTGAAACCCTCAAGTGTCTTCAGGAAGAAAAGGAGGAGTAAAGGATTGTCTTCTTATATCCTTGTACATAGTTGTATATATCTTAAATCAAAAAGAAAAATACAAAAATATAAAACCTATAAAAACCATAAAAATCGAAAAATCAGAAAATACCAAAAATAGTCCTACCTAGGCATGTCTTCTGTTTATCGATAACATTTACGGATCTAGAAATGTCATTCAACAATGGCACGGATTCTTAAATGAAGCTCGAGCAGAAGTTATACTAATCAGTTAAAACATGTCTTAATGGCTTGCAGTTACTTCATACTGCAACCCGCGTTGTACAATGAGGAAAGCATGTCGCCAAAAAGACAGTTGTTCCTCCAACCGGGTGATGTTCTCCTGGGCATGGATTACTTTATATCCATGTTTCCCCGACTTGATGTACGTTTCAGTGCGTCTTGTCGTGTATAAGAAGAGAAGTCTTCTTTTCATCAGACTCTTTATGCTGTTTGATTCTTCTAGAGAGTCTTGATGTTACACAAGGTGGTAAATTGAATTAAATTTTCACAAATACCCGTCGCTCAATTGAATGACTACAGCTCTTTTAATGGAAAACGGGTCATTAATTGAGGGGGAGCATATTTGTTCAAATTTCTGACACCTTGCCAAATTTGTGCAACATCAGCAGTGACACTCTCTCGGTGTTTCAAGGGAAGCATAGTATGCTTCAAAATCAGAATACATTTAAACCTGACCACATTTTCTCCCAAATTTTCTAAACTTATTTAAATCACTTGGGATCACAAATCTCAAATGGTTTGAAATTTTTGATCGGGGGAGAGAATGTGATTTAAATAGGAAATTCTGATAAAATGTGATGATTTGGAAGATAATGTAAGCTCTCCCGTATGTGCTAAACCATTTTGTATATCAAGGCACATATTGAGGGGGAGCAAAATGTTTTGGTCATAAAAGCAAGCTCTTCCATATGTGCGAAAATCTTTCTTATATCGATGCACATATTGAGGGGGAGCAAATGGTGTTAACAAAACAAAGGATTTGGCATCTCACGTGAGCAAGGCTCAGACTTCACCAATGAATTGACGAAACTTGAATTGCCATCAATCGAAAGGATACGTCTTGGCCGGGTAATAATTTCAAGCTGGTCTAACCAGTGATGTAAGCGTGTCTCGAAAAAGATGTATCTGAGTAGAGTGTACCATTTCGAGAAACTTTCTGTGGACTTGACCAGGCCGGGTAATAATTTCAAGCTAGTCTAACTAGTGATGTAAGCGTGTCTCGAATCGGTCATGTTCACTGAAAGTGGATCAATTCAAAAAGTGCGTGCTCTACCTAACATGTGCAAATTTATAAAACTATCACTCGAGCACATGTTGAGGGGGAGCATTTGAAAATATAAAACTCTCAAGTGTTTGCAATAATGTGTTTCGAAATCATGAACACTTTGAGAGATTTTTCAAAGATTTGGTTTGGCAATTGTGGAAGAACACCAAAGACCGACCATTGTATTTCATATAATGGAGTTATAAGGATGGTAAGGTTAGGTACAAGTTCCCACGATCCCGCCAGAGCCGGAGGGATCTACCCAGGGACAATCCACTAGTTAGTGTAGAAGTCCTTAGGTATGATTAAAAAGGAGAAAAGTGAATGAGGGAATAGTGCCGACTGAGATGGAGCTAACACTGGAACAAATCCAACAAGGTGTTAGTTATGAAGTCTCGGTAAGCACTGAAGGGGTTGAAGAATGAAAAAGAATTGTAAAGAGAAAGGGTGAAAAGAAATAGCCCTCCTTACAACTTAGGCAAAAATCGGGTCAATACATATGCTGTCAGAATCACTTAGTTGATTGCTGGCATTGAAGACAAAGTATCATGGACCCAGTGATACGCTGCACAACCCTCCCTAGCCACTCAAGGTCCCTCAAAGGACTCTTGTTTCAATTGTCACGGAGTTCAATACATTTCTATCGTCTCTCTCACTCCGAGTTAGATGATATTGAAAAGGTGGCAGTCCTCTCCAGCCTCCGCTCACTAAATCAAATCGCACTATCGAGTCTAGAGCCACGAGATGCATAATAAGATCTCATAGGGACACGAATTATTTCTACACTGGTTGTTCAACATTAAGGACACCAGTTGTAAACTCATGAGTCCTACGCAGATCTTAGCAATCTGCCAGAACATTTATGAGAGAATTTACAAATGTAATTCTCAATGATTGAATGGAAATTCCTGCCAGGGTCAACATCAAGCAGCCCTGAAAGCAGGTCACTTCGGTAATTCCTCGTGGATTACGCTTAGTGGTCGTGGCGGTTTCAACCGGTCTACAGTCGTGGAGTGATCTCCAGCGACTCTCCTAATCGTTGTTTACTATGGTAAAATCTTAAAAAGCCCTCTGTGGGTTTTCGATTAGGAACGGTCATGGTAAGGATTAGAGAGAGTTTTCACACTATGCTGTTGACTATCTCGAAGTCCAAACTTGTAAGTACCGGTCGAATTATTGCTAATTGTCGTATGCAGGAATCTCTGGCGGTTGTAGCAGTGGAATGCTGTAGCTGGTTGCTGTTGTAGCTGGTTGCAGAAAAATGCCAATCCATCACCACATGTTCACTCTACCACATCATCATCAAAGAAGTCATGATCAACCAAAAGACCTTCAACACAGCTTCTGCTAACTCTGATGCTGAAGATCATGACCCTGATTAGTGTGAGCATGTCGGTTCTAAGTATATTTCATCACATGGAGACCTACTACTAAAAGATGACTTGGAGACTCAAGTGGGATGATACTTTCAAAGATTACTCAAAGTTCATCCAAGACAAAAAAAAAAAAAAAAAAAAAAAAAAAAAAAAAAAAAAAAAAAAAAAAAAAAAAAGAAGAAGTCATCTTCAGATCACTGATGTTTGCACAACAATCTATGACATTGAAGAATCAATGATTACGAGCTATGATGTCAAGATCCAAGGAAGAAGTGCTGTAATTCAGAACATTACTTCTGGGGTGACCTCCCTTAGGGGGAGATTGTTAGGAATATGAATATTCAGCTGAAGACTCGGTCACCCCGAGTAATTATTAGTACATCATAGCTCGTAGGATTATCAGTAATATTATTAGTAGCTTAGTTATTATTATTAGTATTGTGGAGTGGGTCGGGTCTTTACCCTCTGTCAGCTCACTCTACAGCCCGCTAGGGGCATAATATGTAGTAAGTATAAATACCCCTTCCCTTGCAAGGGAAGGATTGAAACTCTCATTATTTCAATCTAATACACATAGTGTTTCTCTCACTAGAAGTTCCCACTTTCTCTCTCTAAGTTCTTGTTCATTTGATCTAAATCTAAGCCTCAAACAAGTGTTTCTTGCATTGTGAATACCCTACACCTCCTCTGCCACCCATGGCGTCAGACACCTTCTTGCAAGGGAGTGTCAGCACTACTGTTCTTGGTTTTGGATCTTGCTTCTTCTCAGGAACAGGGATCCTCTTCATTGATGATGCAGCTTTTTCAAACTCTTTTGTTAAAAAGACTGATAGCTCTTGAAGATCGTCATCATCAGACGAGTCAAAAGAGGAGGATGAATCATCTACATAAGGTGGAAGTTCATCTGTTGAAGGTTCTTCAGATGAGGTTATTTCAACCTTTTTCTTTGAAAGGTTGTTTCTTGTGGTTGAAGAATAGTTTGGTGGAAAATAGTTTCTCCATCCTCCAGAAGATGAGTCAGACGAAGAATCGGACGAAATCTCTATAATGTTTGATGGGGAAGAGTTCATTGTGATTGGAAAGTTGAAGATTTGTGTTGAAGATTTTGTGTGGATGATTTGAAGCTTTTTATAGAGTTAATAAAGGTTTAATGACATTAAATGCGGAGTTGATATGAGGAATTAACTTTTGGGTTGGTATAAGGAATTAATTCCTTGATGGAATTAAACTAATTATGGTAGTTTTGGTGGAGTTGACCAAAAGGATGGGTATTTATTTTGGGTAATCAGAATCCATTCTGCTGCTAAAGGATATGCTGCTGAAGGTTAAACTATTGGATTCTGCTGCTAAATTTGAAAGTGAAGGGACTATTTTGCAACTTGGCGCGAATAAGCCCTAATTGGGTTTAAACGGGATAAAAACCCAATTCGATCTCATTAATATCTTTGTGCGCCCAAAATTGAATTTAATTTAAACCCTAACACTTATTTTCACCCTTCGATCAAAAACCCCCAAAATCAAAACCATTGTTCACAATGTCGAGACGCACTTACTCTGCTGAGCACAATCAGATAGCTTTTCTTCAGAAGGTTCCTGAGGCAGATGGATTTGCTGAAGTCATTGAATTTCTTAATGCTACTTCAATTAGGTATGCATTAACAGTTAATCCAACTATATATCGGTCCCACATGAGACAGTTTTGGTCGACTGTTACGGCTGAAACTCAAAATGGGGAACAAATGTTAATTGCCACAGTAGATGAAGAAAGAATTGTTGTTACTGAAACATCTGTAAGACGAATTCTTCGTCTTGCAGATGATGAAGCAACAACTTGCCTTCCCACTTCTACTATTTTTTAGGAACTTGAAAAACTTGGGTATGAGAGACCAAACACTAGATTAAAATTTTACAAACGTCTCATCTGCCCACAATGGAAATTTCTTGTTCATACCATTCTACACTGTCTTAGTCCTAAAACAAGTGGGTGGAATGAGTTTCGTTCAAGTCAAGCTTCTGCTTTGATTTGTCTAGCCACAGGCCAACCATACAATTTTTCGGCTATGATTTTTGAAGGGTTGAAAAAGAATATTTCTGGAAATTCTTATCTTTATCCAAGGTTTTTACAATTAATCATTGCTAATCAGTTACAAGAACCTTTTGCACATGAAAAACCTTACACAACTCCTGTGCTTGTAACTAAAATGTTTAAACACTTAAGGAAAAATGGGACTGGTTTTTCTGGGAGAATAACTCCTTTGTCCCAACACATTTTAAACATTGCTGCTGCTGTTGCTCAGGGTGAAGAAGCTGAAAACCCCACAGCTTCCCATCACACACCCACTCCTAAAAATACAAGTGAATCATCTCATAATGAACCCCAAAAGACCCAAACACCTAGGCATTCACAAGAAAAGAGCACTGAGTTACCTCAGACTAGTGCTAGTATGGAAGCAGATGAGGCTGCCATAGGTGATGGAGATGGCATGAAGGAAGGGGCTGACACTACTGTTTCCAACTTAGAAGTTGAACAGGCCAGTGTCAACATAGATAAGACCCCAACCTTGGCAACATCTACTGCTGAAGGTTCTCATGGACCTGATGCACAAGATGGTAACTCCAGCCAAATGGCTAAAAAGGGGGGCTCAGCTGCTCAATCTAGGATTGAGACTGAGTTTCAGTCCAAAGATTCACCTCTCAGGGAAGTTAACACATCCCGAAGTGATGAGGACAGATATGAAACAAATGAGGAATTGATGGATGAAACTGTACAAAATGACAATGCCCATGATGTACCTCTCGGACCAGGTAACATAGGTCGAAGTACTGAGGCTAGAATTGAACTTGAAACAGAGGAATTGACGGGTAACACTAATGTACACAATGTCAAATCCAAGGATCCACCTCTCGGGTCAGGTAACACAGACCGAAGTGGTGAGGATAGTGTGAAACAAATAAATGCATTGACAGAAAGATGTACCAAGTTGGAAGCTCAAGTTCTTGATCTTACCAAAACACTCAAAAGTTTGAAGTTCAGGGTCAACTTTTTGGAAAGAAAGCACAGATCAAGAGCTACACTTACTAGAAGGGTCAAGAAAGTGAATTCCAAACCAAGTTTGGGAGAGGATGCTCCCAAACAGGGGAGGAATGAAGAGGAGGTAAACAAGGGTCAAGGGGAGGATGACATGGATATGGATGTGAATGTTGGTGGTAGTGCAGATAATGAAGTTGAAAAAGATGTTAGAAGTGATGTTGTTGCTAATATTGATGAGAAGAAGACAGAGGATGATTCTGCTGCTGGTGCAGGACATTCTGCTGCTGGGTTAGAGGATTCTGCTGTTGGTTCAGAAAAGGGTTCTACTGTTGCATCAGATGATGATAATACTCCTATAGCCCAAGTCATGCTAAATCTTAAACAACAACCTTCACAAAAACCTAAACCTGCTGCTACAAAGAAACAACCAACACCTTCCAAACCTAAAGCTAAAGGAGTTGTCATTCAAGAACTTGTATCCATTCCAAAACCTGTACAACCAACCATTTCATCAACAGATAAAGGCAAGAGCATCTTGGTTGAAGAACCAAAGAAGAAGTTCAAGTTTATGGATGCTGCTGCCCAAGCACTACAAAATGAAACTGATGAAGAGGCTGCAAGGAGAATGGAAGCACAATGGCATGAAGAAGTTGAAATGGAAAGACAGAGACAATTAAAGGAGGATTGGGAGGTAGCAATGCAAACTCAAAGAGATGAAAGAGAGAAGTACACCCTTGAGGAACGACAAGATGCTATAGCTGATATGCTTGGAGCATTTAGAAAGAAGCAAAATGAAAAGAGGGGTAAGTACAAGAAGAAGAAACATTCCAAAACTGATGAGTATAATTACATGAAAATGTATCTAAGGAATCAAGCCTATTGGAAGCCTAGTGCATTCAGAGGAATGAGTAGAGCTGCTGTTGCAAAGGCTTATTATGAAACTCATGCAAGAATTAACAGACCAATTGAGCCTATGACTGATGCTGAGATTAAGAAACTTACAAGAAGAGTGGATCCAAAGGCTTATCTTAATCCTGAGTCAAGTATTCAAAAGCCTAAAGAAGTAATTAAAGTTGTGCAAGAAAAGACTGTTGAAGAGAAAGAGGTTGTAGGTGATGCTGAGAAGGAAAAAGAAGTTGAGGAGCAGAATGTTGAAAAGACAAAACCTGAATCTACTATTGGTGTGAAAAGAACAGGAAAAAGGTTAAAGTCTTTTAGAAGGAAAAAGAAAAGAGCTAAATCTGTTGTAATGAGTGATTCAGAAAGTAATTCTAAGGGTGAGAAGGAGTCAAAGGATTTTAAAGTTCATAAACCTCAAGAAGAACCAGAGATAATAAATGCAGTTCCATTGGAAACTAAACATCCAATCATCTCTTATACACATGATATTCAAGATGGTAGTGAAGCATGGTGGGAGATCAAGAGATCAAATGGTGCATGTCAGAAGTTTGTTAGATTCTCACAAATGCTGCATTACATGGATAGGGATGATATTGTACAGCTCTGGAGGTTATATAAGGAGAATTATGGGGATAGAAGACCAGATGTGATTTCTGAAAGGCTACACTACTACTACTTGAAGAACATGTTTGAGCCTGATCCAAGAGATATGGAATGGATAGATTTGTTAAGGTCAACCAAGGTTCATAAATGGTATCTATTTCAATCATGTGGAGTACATGAGTTGATTGGTAAAGGTGTAGGTGTGTATATGCTGGTGGAGAAAGACTATCCCTTGAACAACAATACTGCTGTTATCACCCATATGTTACAACATGGAAAGTTGAGGTTACAAAGACCATTTTTGTCAGATCATCAAGCGTATGAGTTGGTAGAAAAGTATAGAAAGATTCTGAAATCACAGACTTCATAGTAGTAAGTGTTTGGAAGCATCCTCTTTGTGTATGTCTGTGCTTTGGAAGAAACTTGTATATTTTGGGAGAAAATATCAAGTTTAGGGGAGGATTGTTGGGTTTAAAAGATACTGCTGCTACTTTGAAGATTCTACTGCTAAGTATTTTATTCTGCTGCTCATGGTTCTAATGGAAATATACTAAGTATGATTCTGCTGCTAGTATATTGATTCTGCTGCTGATGATATCTGAAGAATGATGAAATAAGCTAAGTGTCAAACTGCTGCTAGCCTAAGATGATTCTGCTGCTAGAGTTTGATTCTGCTGCTTATTAGATATGTATAGTTTGTTTATGGTAAAGATACGAATAGATATTATTCTTGTATAGAAAGTTTTTGTAACCGACTAGGACTCCTTATGTGTATAAAAGGAGGATCTAGGGTTAGGGTTAGATGTCGATTGTTTAGCATACGTATTGTCTTGTATTCACTTCAAGGTTCATTGTAACCCTGTTACTTTTGAGTAACCGTATATTAATATATTGAGGTGAAGGTTGAGAGAATTGTTGTGTGTTATTGTTAATTCTTCTTAAGATTAATTACTAGTTTTTGCATAGTAATTAATAGATCATTCATAAGCAGTTTCTATACCTATTGCTTTAGGTTTATATCTAAAGTAATTAACAAGATCGTTAAGCTCAACTGGGATCAATAATTTTGTTGTGCATGGTATCGGTTGATGTGGACCAGTGATGATCATCTTACATACACGTATGATAGTATTTGGACATGTTATGACCTTATGATTATCATAAGTTTTACCTTGATAATCTAACATGTACGTACAAAATATAAACGTATGTTTTATTGTGGTGTTAATAGAAATATGCCTCGCACTTCCCCCGAACCACCCATGTCCCAAGCTGCTATCCGAAAGCTTGTTGCAGACAGTGTTGCTGCAGCACTAGAGAGTCAAGCAGCAGAATTTGCTCGTACTGGAAGCACTAGCCGACCCAATGGAGAGAACGAGACAGTGACAGTTCGCAAGTGTACTTACAAAGACTTCATAAACTGTCAACCAACTTTCTTTAAGGGAACAGAAGGAGCTACTGAATTAGCTCGTTGGTTTGAACGTACGGAAGTAGTCTTTGTAAGGAGCGGATGTACCGATGACTGCAAAGTTGCTTTTGCTACGGGGACTTTATTGGATGATGCCCTGTCTTGGTGGTCTGCTACTTCCCAAACCATGGGTGTTGAAGCAGCTCACCAACTGACTTGGGAAGATCTCAAGAAGAAAATGCTGAAGAAGTACTGCCCCCGTACTGAGATTAAAAAGCTGGAAGATGAGTTTCACCAGCTAGTGGTGAAAGGAACAGATCTTAAGGCCTACAATAGGAGGTTTCAGGAGCTTGCTCTCCTATGTCCAACTATTGTGCCTGATCTAGAGAAGATGTTGGAGAAATACACAGAAGGATTACCTCGAAGCATCAAGGGAAATGTGATTGCGTCAAAGCCTCAGTCAATGGAAGAGGCCATTTCCATAGCCCAGCAATTGATGGATCGTGAGATCAAACGTGATTCCACCTAGAGAGATGGTGATCACAAGCGAAAGCTTGATGATAGAAGAATCGCCCATCACCACAATAATTATCAACAAGACCGTAATAATCACCATCATCAACAGAATCGCCGGCAGGAAGTTGGCAAAGATTATATTGCCACTCCTGCTGAGAAGAGTGGCTACGTCGAAAGAAAACCGTCATGCAATAAATGCTTATTGCACCACTATGGTTCGTGCACTGTTAAGTGCGCAAGGTGTCAGAGAATTGGACATCAGACTAAAGACTGTAGAGCAACAGGAGCTAATCTACAGCCAGTAACCGTAACTTGCCACGGATGTGGTGAGAAGGGGCATTTCAAGAACCAGTGCCCGAAGCAGAATGACAACCAGAATACGATGCCCGTGGAAGAGCGTATGTGCTAGGAGATGGGAACGCACAGCCGAACCAAGACTAGTGCAGGAAAATGAGAACTCGTTAGGATCTCGACAATGTCAAGGAATGACATTCCTATTTAAATCAGAAAAGAAATTCCCGTTATAGATAAATAAATTGTAGCATAAAACTTCCTAAGCATATTTCCCATTGTACTCTATCTTAGTTACGATGGACGTAACCTAAGTGTATCAACTATCCTTCTACCGTATGAAATCTTTACCTTGTAATATTTCCGTAATAATCACAATCTATGTTTCTATTCCATTTGACCTGTTCGTAGTCACTACACTGTCATCTCACTAGAAATTTGGTTAATATTAGTTTTGACCATCCCGTAAGAATTTCACTCGAACCCTAAGATTTGTTTTAAGGATATCCCATTAGTACTCTAGAAATTCCTGACTTATCACCGTAGTATGAACAATAATTTTCTTATTTTTGTGAGAAATTATTAGGTTGTCACTTTACAAAAACAAAACGTTGAATACCATCTAAAACTTTTTGGAGAAACATAAATACTACAGTAACTGAGCCAAACATTACATCATTTGGTCCTCAATTATACATAGCCTGATCAACTATGTATAATTTAGGAAGAATCATGTTATAGATGGAACAGTTATCTTTTAAGAATTTCTAATAACAATTTTCATTCAAAAGCAAAATTTTGAGACAAAACAAATTGTTCATACTAATTCCATTTGACCAACCATAATAGATGTCTACGATTACTACCCATTACCCCTAAGATTAGAAAATCAAATACGTACAAAATACCCAAACCTTTTCCCTCACTCCTCGACCAACATAGACTGAATCTCGGGACGAGATTCCCTTCAACGGGGGGATACTGTAACCATTCGTAAAATCCCACGTTAAAATAAACTAGCTTACAGAATAATTATCTTTTTTCCACGTACAATTTTTTTTTATTTATTATTATTATCTGTTCATAACTGTTATCTTATGTGACGTAGATCACATCCTTGATAAACGTGCTCGCAACCCAACCTTAACTGATTTAGTATTTAACTATATAAACATCTTCGACCTAAAACTTTATGAAGTCCCATTTACCACTTTGTGTAAATTCGTTAACGTACGATTAAACTAAACGTTTCTTATTTAATAAGAGTTTTATGAAACCCTAAACTACCATAGCAACATATAAAAATAACAAAACCCTAAAAACACTAAAATACAAATTATCTGAGCAATGTACAAGTCACTAAAGCACAGAAACCCTAATTCCACTATAACTCCCGGTAAAACCTTAATTTCACAAAACAATTATTATATGTAATAAATTCACAAACCTTAATTAATATTTTTATAAGATATATAAGTACAAGTCTTCTAAGCTAATGTACAAGTCTTTAATGCATACAAACTAATAAAAACCTTATATAAACCTTAATAATAATTATAATATATATTAAACCACATAGAATACGGTGCCGTTTTCCGTCCCGTTTTCCCGCCAATTTTACGGCCCAGGCTTTTAGCCTTTTTTCGTGGCCCACATAATCCCAAACCCCTTTATGTAGCCCAGATAAACCAAATAATTGTTGGTTTTCTTGCGTTTCTCTCCAAATCTGTCCAAATAATTGATGCTTTGTCTTTCTCTGTGCGTATCTTTTGGATCGATGTGTGGAGGTTTGGCCTTTTTGATTTATGCAACGTTTAGTGGCCGATTGGCTGCTGATTGACGATTCCGGTGGTGAGGATTGTTGTTAGTTAAATGATTGGTTGAAAACCCTAATTTTGGGGCTTTTGATTTATGCAAGGTTTACTGGCCGATTCGCTGCTGATTCACGATTCCGGTGGTGAGAATTGTTGTTAATTAAATGATTGGTTGAAAACCCTAATTTTGGGGTTGATGTCTGCAATTAGTGGCCGTTTGGCTTTAGGTTTTTTTCGTTATTGCTTTTGGTTGTTTGTTTACTACGATTTGTGGTTTAATATATAAAGTAATGGGGTTTAGTTAATTATTTGGTTGTTTGTTTATTACGATTTGTGGTTTAATATATATAGTAATGGGGTTTAGTTGCCAAATGGCTGCTAATTCATGATCTAAATCCATTAGTTGAAAACCCTAATTTTTTTATTTTCGTTATTGCTTTTGGTTGTTTTTTTACTACGATTGGTGGTTTAATATATATGGTAATGGGGTTTAGTTGCTGAAGCTTATTTGTCCATTGTAGATATGCGTGAGCATTTCTTTGTTGGTCTGTTCTAACCTGCTGAATTTGTGGTTGATTAATATAAATTACTTTTTACTACGCGTAGGTAGCCAGCAACCGTATCTTGGCTAGGCAGTCACACCGACAATGTGATTGCAGCCAAGTCGGGTGGTTGACAACGCTACAACAAAGTTGTGCCTTCAGTCATCCTGGATTAGCCTTATGCGCCCCTATCATGGCAGGGTATCGCGGTAACGTGTTTGCAGCCGGGGGGTACGCCATGAATTAACCTGAGCCAATTTGGTTGGATGCAAAACATGGACGGATGGTAGAGTGCGATACACAATCGCCTCAGCAACCTCCATTTGCGAAACCAAGCCATTGGGTAGAAGGTACGAACCAGGAAGGTTTCCATAACTTTTTTGTACAAAGCATAAGTGGTTAGTTTTGTTAGGGCCACACACAAACTTTTTTTTTTTGGATCACCTGGGCTAAGCAGTTGGTCTATAAAGCCTGCTATTTTTTGGCGGGAAAAAAGGTAGTAAAATGGCAACGTTAAGGCTCGATATCTGTTGTTCGGCCTTGGATTCTTGATGAAATCAGATATATAAAGTTGTAATCAGTGTCAGTGGGTTCGATATAATTGAGATTGTCCGTATCTTGGCAAGGCAGTTTATTACTTCTACAGCCATGGCGGATGTATCCTCTTTTTCGATTCTATCTCTATCTGACCCTTTGATTTCAGTTAAACACCATTGGTAAACGACGTCGTTTACCATAATCAGTTACATATTCACTAATATGGGTTGCAGATGACCATTGATTTGTCTGTTAAGGCACTGACGATTGTTTTCTGAAATATATCTTGCCACGGTAACCACACACGAGCTGTGGTTGCAACCATGGCAGATGTGAGCCTTATTTGTCGTACTTTTGACCCTTTATGTTATTTAAGATTTTCATTTGGACATGAACAAGAACCGGTTTATATCTTGGCTAGGCAATCCGGATGGTAATTGCTACCTGAAAATGTGGCATTTGCAACTGTGATTGCAGCCATGCCTTATTATGAGCCTCCTTTAAAAATATCAGCGTCGTTTGTGTTGTGGTTTAATATATACTGTAATTAAGGCATTTGCAAATGTGGTATGAGTATGTTGCATTTTACTTGGCTGTGATGATTCTTCAAATATGATGTGTTGATGCACTATGTGGACGGATGGCAGAGTGCGAGAAACACTCACCTCAGCAACCTTCACACGTGTACCAGCGCACGAATTAATCTGAGCCCTTGGGTTTATGCAATTATCTGACTCTTATTTGTTACCATTACGCATATGTACTCATACCATTGTCGGTACCTTTAGTTTGCTGTGATGATTGTTCAAATACGATGTGTTGTTTCACTATCTGGATGGATGGATACCAAGCCACGAATAAATGTGAACAGACTTTTCTATTTCTATACGCGATGATGATAATTTTACGCCTATTTCGCTTACGCATTTATCTGACCCTTATTTGTTACCATTACGCGTACATACTGATACCATTGTCAGTGGCGAGGCTTCTGAACAGTCTTATTTTACCTGATATGAAAGTCGCCAACCAAAGGTTAGTTTCTCAATTTGCTTTATTTGCATTTTTTATTATTTTTTATTCATTAGATGTTGTCGATTGACTTGAACTTCGTGTATTCATAACCTACAGGGTCCATTCATTTCCTTTTCTTGGCTGTTGTTGAACGTAACGCCCAACTGCTGGATGGGTCGGTATGCGTACGCGCCAACACTACAACTTAAACGGTTAGTCCTACAAAAATGAATTCTTATATCCATATAGTGCCTAAATATTCTGCTTCGGTGCTGTTTTTCTCCTTTTTTTCCCGCCAAAAAATTGGCCCACCTTTAGTTTCTCGCTTTGTCAATCTTCCCTCTCCAGGTTTCTCCATTGTTGTGGGCCAAAATTCAAGATTTTCTGCCTGCTTTTTCAAACCAGGTACAATGCACACCTTCACTTGCACGTGTGCTATGATTGATAATGGTATGTATATATATTATAAGCCTATGATGACTGTTAAGGCGATGACGATTGTTTTCTGAAATATATCTTGGCACGGTAACCACACACGAGCTGTGGTTGCAGCCATGCCAGATCTGAGCCTCAGGTTGTTTGGTCTGCCAAAAACTTATGGACAAAAGTGTTGTTCGGGTCTTTTCAAGGCGTGTTTGTGCCTGTTCTGATGTGGTTTAATATATATTATAATTATAAGCTTATGATGACTGTTAAGGCGATGAAGATTGTTTTCTGAAATATATCTTAGCACGGTAACCACACACGAGCTGTGGTTGCAGCCATGCCAGATCTGAGCCTTATTTGTCGTAGTTTTGAGGCTTTATGTTATTTAAGATTTTCATCTTTGAATGGCTGATGATTAGGCGATGACGATTGTTTTCTGAAATATATCTTGGCACGGTAACCACACACAAGCTGTGGTTGCAGCCATGGCAGATCTGAGCCTTATTTGTCGTAGTTTTGAGGCTTTATGTTATTTAAGATTTTCATTTGGACATGAACGAGAACCGGTTTGGCTCCCAGGTTTGTTTCATTTCTCTGCTATGCCGCCCTTTGAATGGCTAATGATTTACTCATGTTTGTTTTGTAGCATAACTTTTCAATCATTGAAAACAAACAATTTAGCGAACAACTTATTGGTGCTGTTGGAAAGTTATTATTAGAGCGAGTAGGAAATGATCTCATTTCAATTTGAGTTGTGTGTTTTCTGAAATATATCTTGGCACGGTAACCAGACACGAGCTGTGGTTGCAGCCATGCCAGATCTGAGCCTCAGGTTGTTTGGTCTGCCAAAAATTTATGGACAAAAGTGTTGTTCGGGTCTTTTCAAGGCGTGTTTGTGCCTGTTCTGATGTGGTTTAATATATATTATAATTATAAGCTTATGATGACTGTTAAGGCGATGACGATTTTTTTCTGAAATATATCTTGGCACGGTAACCACACACGAGCTGTGGTTGTAGCCATGCCAGATCTGAGCCTTATTTGTCGTAGTTTTGAGGCTTTATGTTATTTAAGATTTTCATCTTTGAATGGCTGATGATTAGGCGATGACGATTGTTTTCTAAAATATATCTTGGCACGGTAACCACACACAAGCTGTGGTTGCAGCCATGGCAAATCTGAGGCTTATTTGTCATAGTTTTGAGGCTTTATGTTATTTAAGATTTTCATTTGAAGCTTATCATGAACGAGAACCGGTTTGGCTGCCAGGTTTGTTTCATTTCTCTGCTATGCCGCCCTTTGAATGGCTAATGATTTACTCATGTTTCTTTTGTAGCATAACTTTTCAATCATTGAAAACAAACAATTTAGCGAACAACTTATTAGTGCTGTTGGAAAGTTATTATTAGAGCGAGTAGGAAATGATCTCATTTCAATTTGAGTTGTGTGTTGTAGGACCACTGCAAATGTACAGGTCAGAGATATGAGTAGTGTTGTTCAAGCAAACGTCACAACTTTTGAGAAGCTTTCACAGGCAAAAGGCGTGTCTGAGCCAGGATGCTCCATTTTGTACCAAAAGTCTGGAAAAGCTACGACGCAAGAAAGTATGTCACCCTTTTTACTACGTATGTACATATACCAGACTCACCTAAGGTTTGCCAAAAAAATACAGAACAGTGCCGGCAAATCTATTATGTACTTATATTTCAAAGTATCTGTAATGTAGCAACACAAATTTTGAACAGTAACTGTAATGAAGGTGCAATAAGAAACGCTAAAGTTGACCACTTTTATCTTTTGTTTACTTTCTTAAGTGCCGCAATATTTGAAAAACCAGCACGTTAACCTTTTATTGAATGTTTGCTTTCATGTACCGGTAACCTGTCAGCTACTTATTCGCACTTCTTTTTATCTAACATTTTATTGAATGTTGGTTTTTACGCGCAATTTCTCTGGATTTTAGGGACAGATCAAGATGCGTGCCACGCTGATATTATGGTTGATACCGTTTCTGTACAGCAATTTCGATAGTGTTGCACCAGTATGAGTAAGCAGCAGGTAAGAAACTCAAAGTATTAAAATTTCGTAAATGTTATATGGAAATTGTTTCTTTAAAGAAAACTCATAAGGGAGAGGAGAAAGCAGTTTATTAGAAAAGGTGGAGAAAATAGTTCAATCGAGAGGCTGCTGTAAGGTCGACATTGAACAAACAGGTATCAAGTATTCTCCATCCCGCATTAATAGACCTGCATGATTACTTTCTAAAATATTCTAACAATATTTGGTTTCAAATTTTGACGATATAGGATGTAGAAGACCAACTTCCTGCACAAGTTGAAGGTCTCAATACTGAAAATTTGAGCCTCAAATCTGACATTACTTGGCTAACGATTAACTCACAAAAACTGAAGCTTCAAAATGCCAATTTAATGGTAAGACTTGATACCAAAACTTCAATACACGTACATGCCCCTTATTGACACTATTATCTAATTTTCTTATCACATAACCATCCGGTTACAGGAAAGATTGAACACACACAAGGAACAAGCTACAGGACATCCCAAGGATTTGTCTCTCAGTACAGGTAACCTTCTCCCAAGGGTTAGTCATAACTCATAATCGTATATCAAACATGTACATTTTTTCCCTTGGTTTTCGTAGTTAAGTTTATTGCAACATTGAAGTCAATATATTTGGTAGTTGAAAACATTTGGTCGCTCCTGGTATGATACATGGATGTCATCAAACTGCAGCCATCCTCCTGTCCGAGTTAAATTGAATATAGAATTGTTTATTGACAAATTTCTGGGTATGCTGTTTTATATGTAGGTTTTTGGATAATAAATTTGGTACTTATATGTTCTGCTACAGTGTCCAATGTGTGGTCATACTATTATTATCTTATCTGTTTCCATCATGGACAGAAAATACCTTTCAGTTGTTACTGTTAGAAATATTTACCCACTTATCAACACTGTTCAACCACATTTGTAAGATTGTTTTATATGCCAGTCTGATAATCCATGAAACTTGCAGGCCAATGCAGCATCAGGGATGGCTGTGCACGATGAGTCCAACAGATGCGTGGTTTTGTAGCCTTACAACAGGTTTTACCTCTCGAGGGATCTCAAGAGGCTTACAACCTCACCAGGCAGTGTACCTTACCGATGTAGTATAGTGTAGTGGTAAGTACGCGGGATTGATCGTTCTCCACAGGGAATAGTGTTCGTTAGGTATGAAAAACTACTCTAATAGGTCTAAAGGTTGAGGAAGATTCTTTTTATGTTTTTATATTTTTATGAAAGCAAGTAAAATCTCGGTTTTGAAGGAGTGGGCGGAATTAGTTGCTAGTCAACTAACCCAAATAACTACAAATGCAAATAAAATAAATAACTGAAAATAAAATGTTGGTGAGAAACTTATGTGTAGAGAAATGTGTTTACTTAGATTTCCTTACTCCCTAACTATCTTTTACCGGTTGATTAGTGTGTATTAGTCGCGTGGATGACGGGTGTATTCCTTAATATCAATCGTGGGGTGGCGTACGTACTTCCCCAACTCTACAAGCTCCTACTTCACTCCTATGTCGAGCCGGCTAGGAAGCTCCTAACATGGGATCACTAGAATTCGCTTGTGCATTAAATACAACCATAAAAACCTTTAGTACGCATTTGGTTCATGTTTCTTAAGACGTTCAAGCAAGTTACCGAATAGGAAGTTAGCCAGTTTTCTTAAGCCTAACATAGATAAACAATCATCCAATACAACTAATAACACACTAATAACCAATAATCAATAGCTAGGTTTCATTAGATCTAAGCAAACACAAGATAAATCTAGCCTAACATGTTAAACAAAAGACAAGAACAAGATAAAATCAAACAACACATAGACATATTGAATGATTAATTGATAACTTATCTTTCAATGTAACATGGAAGATCTCAAGGCAAAAAGCCTTGAAAAAGATGCTAAAATCGTCTTAGGGTTTTCTCCCAAAAATTCCACACTCTAAGCTCTCCCTTCATGACAAAAAATTAGAAAACTATATATAGATTTTTACATCTGACGGCGTCACCTTATGGAGTGTGACGCCGTCACCTCGCCGCTTCTAGGGTTCCCGGATGACCTTCTTGACGCCGTCCCTCTTTAACTCTCTAAAATCTGTTCTGGCTTATCAAGGCTTGACGCCGTCAGCTCGTGAACGTGACGCCGTCCCTCTTTGATTTAAGCCGTGACGCCCTTGATCAGGTTAAAGCGTGACGCCGTCAGAATTCACATGCTATTTTCACTGGCTTATCATGAGTAAATTTCACGTCCACCTTTTCTTGCCAAGCCATGACGCCGTCCAGAGTAAAGTCTGACGCCGTCAAGGGTAACTTTTAGCCGATTTTTGAGACTTTGTCGTTTTCTTCACTTTAGGTTCCAAAAACGTCCAAAATGCCTCCTTTTCCAGATTTCTCCTCAAAAGTACCTAAAATGACAAAAGGAACGATTTAGGGCAATATTTGATCAAATAAATACGATTTAGGGCTTAAATGACCCCTTAAAAGCGGTACACTTTTCGCTTCATCAAATACCCTTACACTTGAGATTTGCTTGTCCTCAAGCAAATGCGCTTTTATTCTAATCAAAATACAAGTTAGGGGTCATTTAATGCAAACATAAAAGTAATTACAACAAATAATCGTTCCACTTCAATCATAATAAGCACGGAGATTATGAACTAGCACCTCACAAGTAGTGTTTAGATACTCACATCTCTCAAGTGTCATCAAAATAAATCTCATAAATGAAAACGGATAATATCTCTCACTACCTGTCATAGCAAATAGATTACCATAGGCTTGGGAAAGGATCGAAAACCTCCTCCACTAGGCGTAAGCACCAAAGATAAACTATCAAAGAGGGCTTTTAAATGGGTTATAACGTTAGGTGTAGGGAAAAGGAAAACACGGTTTTGTTGGATAAAGGATATTTTACTGGTGGCGAGTTAAAGATCTTGATTAATTACATGTACTATACAATGTTGCTAAGCCAAGACTCGACTCAATCTTAAGCTAGAAACAAAATAACAAAATAACAAAAACATAAAAATAAACATAAAATGAAACGGGATGGTAGTCCGTATGTTTTTTCTATTTTTCTTTTTCTCTTTTTTTTTTTTTTTTTTTTTTTTTGACATACACTCTTGCCCTACCATCCAAAATAATACATCATAGGGGCATTGCATCCCCCTTACACTTGAATTTTTACATAACTTTACAATTAACTAATCTAATGACTCGAATTAAGATAATTGAAAAACTTGGAGTACTTTTTAAAACATTTAGCACATATGGGGGTAATAATGTTGTTCTTCCCCATTACTCCATTACACTAGTACTTTACCCATGAGTCCCAATCGTCCCAAAACAATATGTACAAGGATATGACTCGACTTAGCAACCATGTAATCAACTAGATAATTAACTTGGGTTTAAACAAATGTTGACACAATAATGCACTAAAAATGAGTGCATACAAGGTAGGCTAAGGCGATTTGGGTGTACATTTAAGTGGGGTGTAAACAAATTCTTCCTTTAAGTAAAATGCTTAAAGGTCGAAACGAAAAGATAGGCTCTGAGGGGTGTACTAGGGGTATCGTGTACTAAAAATGAGTACAACGCAAAGGGTGTGGGAGAATTACTTGACCAATGTAGCCAAAGTAATTATAACAAAAAACACAGGTGTAAAACAATGGGTTAATCCTAATGCCTCTTATCATGTAGTAAATCTAACTACACGAATGTAGTCTCACTTGTGGCCTTGGAATGGTCCTATCGCAAGTTCTAGAATCTAAGTGCTACCGGTACACACATCATAGCATAAATGCTTTTCCTACCAATTCTAGGGGTGAACCTCACATATTTGGGGGTGGAAAATTTTTTAGTGGTACGGTTTTTGTGCTAGTCATATAACTCCTATCCGTGAGACGCTCATTAAGATCAAAGTTTCACTCCTATATGTTGTAAAAAATTTTAAATTTGGCACTAAAATTACCTTAACAAGTATTTCTCTCAGTTTTATTACACATCTACTATCAAACAAACAAAAATCAAGCGTAATAGTATTCTCTAATCGTACTTTTACCCTCCCCTTACACTTAAGATGAACATTGTCCCCAATGTTCAAATAACAAGATGTAAAAGCATAAAGTAAAAGAATGAAATCAAACACTCCCCTGATTCGCTTGGTGGATAATGAAATAATACGGTTAAATCTTCTTCCAAAGTAATGTTGAAGCTCCATGACTAATGCATCGCCATAAGCTTGATTCAAAACATTTCCTTGTCCAAAATAACCTGTTAAACCTGAGAAAACAAACACGAAAACCTGCATAACATCGGCGGGATAAAATCTATATATAAGGATATAATGCTTGTGGAATGATAACTTTGCAGATTCCTGGAGATTATAAGTTGGAGATTTTAATAAAAACTTTTTTTAAAAACAAAACTTTCAAAAATTTCTTAAAATTAAATCTGACGCCGTCAGGTTATAAACCCTGACGCCGTCAGAAATGACCTGACAAAAATTTTCATTTTAAGTTTCCGGAAAATTTCTGGAAAAACCTTTACCTTACTTCCTGGAAATCCTGCAAAACATCATTATGACTCGATACAAGCATTTGACTCAAACACACATTAATATGTATGTTAATTTATTATTATTACGATTCATGTTAATTTGTGTTCTAATAAACCGATTTAGATTTCCCTTACACTTAACTTTTGCAAAATACCTTTATATGTAGTTAAGACGAAGTTAAAAACAAAATAAAGCATTTTCACAATTTTAGTTTTGAACATGAATCAATACTAATAAAAATTAAACACACATACGGAAACAAATAAAAACAAACAAACAAACAAATAAACACACAAAGCAAATAAATAAAATAAAGCTTGGGTTGCCTCCCAAGAAGCGCTTTTCTTTATTAACGAGTCTTGTAGCTAGACTCAAAGTCACGTACATTACGTGACTCCATCATCGGTCACGGTTCCTAGGCCATTTTCATTCCCGGTTTTATATTCCGGTCCTAATTTCAAACAATCCTTGTAGAAACCGAATATTCTTTCCATAACATAGTCTGCTCCTTTATTTCTATTCTCATCATTCCTATAGTAGACCGCTTGCTTGAGCTCCTTCTCAACATTTGACAAGTGTTGGAATTGTTCTATCTTATATGGCATTTGGTAGTTTACTTCATCAGTCTCATCCTTAAATCTAACTATCCCTAAGGAAGGTTCATAAGTCATTCTAGAGACCTCAACAAATGGTTTTCCAAAAACCACTTGAGTTAAGGACGCATCGACTATTGGGCGGATATCTTCTACAATTACAAAGTCGGTGACATAGGCGAAGTTTCCTACATAAACCGGTAATCCCTTAACTCTTCCCGTGAAGTTACTCATCCAACCCTTGTCAGGGAGCATCCTATACCCAAGTTGATTTTTCATTATCAAGTTGTAGTGGGCTCTAGTCATGATGTTTATGGGTGATCTAAGGTCGATGTAGGCTTTCCACACATGCAAATGTCCGATGTTGCATGGTATGTTGAGATTAGAAGGGTCGCCTATTTCAATGATTGGTCTACCTAGGAAGTATGGTGTCTCGGGGTCATCGAATAAGTTTGTATGATATGCGCGCTCTTCCTTAGTGGGTAGCCTATTGAAGTAGTCCTCATCATTATCTACTTCCTCTACTTCACTTTTCTTAACTTCCTTATCAACCTCGACTTTCTTAACCTCATCCTTAGGTTCCATTTCTATCCTACCCTCATTCTTGTCACTTTCTTCCATGCTCCTATCGATTGGTTTAATAGTGACAACGTTGACGAAGTGGACATGTTTGGATGAAGAAGGGTCTTTGACTTGGGGTCCGCTATTTGTGTTCCTAGCGTCCTTATGTGGAGGTGATAACACTTGGTTATTGAGGGCTTTCAACAAGGGTT
This sequence comes from Artemisia tridentata subsp. tridentata, assembly GCA_021014915.2. Lineage (NCBI taxonomy): Eukaryota > Viridiplantae > Streptophyta > Magnoliopsida > Asterales > Asteraceae > Artemisia > Artemisia tridentata. The sequence continues at coordinate 86,978,899 of CP139506.1, forward strand.
TGGCTCGGGTTTGAAAGTGTACCACTTGTCTCCCGCTCCGTCGGTACGCGAGGATGCGTAGTCCACAAAAGCTTGTTCGGGGAGTTCCATGCAATCACGAGTGTCGTGGGGACCACTACATAATTCACATGAAGAAGTGATTTTGTTCACTTGGCTTGAAGGTTTAGGAGCCTCGTAGGATTTCATGAGAAACTTGACTTGGTCTTCAAGTTCTATGATCCTACGGTCGGAAGTGCTTGAATTGTTCGAAGGCAAAGATATTGCCTTGACCGTTTTATTCAAATCACGGGGATCACTCCAACTTTCGTTGTCATAAAGAGCAAGATCCTCTAGGAGAGCCCATGATTGTTCCGCACTTAGATCACGTAGCTTACCACCGGCCGATTGGTCAATGGTTTGCCTCGTGGAGAGATTGATATGGTCATAGAAGATTTGGACTTGGAGCCAAAGTTCTATGCCATGGTGAGGGACTTTTTGGAGTAAGTCCTTGAATCGAGTCCATGCCTCGTAGAGAGTTTCGCCTTGACGTTGTTGGAACATCAAGATATCATTCCTTAGCTTGGTAGTTCTTCCCGGTGGGAAAAACTGAGCAAGGAAACGAGTGGTGAGATCATCCCAAGAGGTGATGGATCCTGCGGGTTGACGTTCTAGCCACTGACTAGCTTGATCCCGCAGAGAGAATTGAAAGAGACGCAATCGGGTCGTCTCTCGAGTGGCAACATCAAGGTCTATAGAATCAACGATTTTAAGAAAGTCCTTGAGATGTTGATTAGGATCTTCAGAACGAAGTCCATGGAATGCGCATCCGCTTTGCACCAACCGGATGGTGTCGGATCGCAAGGGTGTTATATTGGCTCCTTGAGTGAGCTCAATGGTGTTTCGATAGCCATGGTGGCTAGGACGGGAATACTCTCCTAAAGTACGGGCTCTAGGAGGTGGTGGTTGTTGTGGTGGTGGGTTGTTGGGATTAAGGATATTACCATCTTCCATGATGTCGGATGGTATGGTTACGAACAAAGACACGAAGAAAATAGATAGACTAAAGAAAACCTAGAAAAATAAAACAAAAATCTCACTAGAAAGGAATCTAGTGAGTAGACCTATAAAATAAAAATTCAACCTAAACAATAACTATTCCCCGGCAGCGGCGCCAAAAACATGATGCGTGGTTTTGTAACCTTACAACAGGTTTTACCTCTCGAGGGATCTCAAGAGGCTTACAACCCCACCAGGCAGTGTACCTGACCGATGTAGTATAGTGTAGTGGTAAGTACGGGGGATTGATCGTTCTCCACAGGGAATAGTGTTCGTTAGGTATGAAAAACTACTCTAATAGGTCTAAAGGTTGAGGAAGATTCTTTTTATGTTTTTATATTTTTATGAAAGCAAGTAAAATCTCGGTTTTGAAGGAGTGGGCGGAATTAGTTGCTAGTCAACTAACCCAAATAACTACAAATGCAAATAAAATAAATAACTGAAAATAAAATGTTGGTGAGAAACTTATGTGTAGAGAAATGTGTTTACTTAGATTTCCTTACTCCCTAACTATCTTTTACCGGTTGATTAGTGTGTATTAGTCGCGTGGATGACGGGTGTATTCCTTAATATCAATCGTGGGGTGGCGTACGTACTTCCCCAACTCTACAAGCTCCTACTTCACTCCTATGTCGAGCCGGCTAGGAAGCTCCTAACATGGGATCACTAGAATTCGCTTGTGCATTAAATACAACCATAAAAACCTTTAGTACGCATTTGGTTCATGTTTCTTAAGATGTTCAAGCAAGTTACCGAATAGGAAGTTAGCCAGTTTTCTTAAGCCTAACATAGATAAACAATCATCCAATACAACTAATAACACACTAATAACCAATAATCAATAGCTAGGTTTCATTAGATCTAAGCAAACACAAGATAAATCTAGCCTAACATGTTAAACAAAAGACAAGAACAAGATAAAATCAAACAACACATAGACATATTGAATGATTAATTGATAACTTATCTTTCAATGTAACATGGAAGATCTCAAGGCAAAAAGCCTTGAAAAAGATGCTAAAATCGTCTTAGGGTTTTCTCCCAAAAATTCCACACTCTAAGCTCTCCCTTCATGACAAAAAATTAGAAAACTATATATAGATTTTTACATCTGACGGCGTCACCTTATGGAGTGTGACGCCGTCACCTCGCCGCTTCTAGGGTTCCCGGATGACCTTCTTGACGCCGTCCCTCTTTAACTCTCTAAAATCTGTTCTGGCTTATCAAGGCTTGACGCCGTCAGCTCGTGAACGTGACGCCGTCCCTCTTTGATTTAAGCCGTGACGCCCTTGATCAGGTTAAAGCGTGACGCCGTCAGAATTCACATGCTATTTTCACTGGCTTATCATGAGTAAATTTCACGTCCACCTTTTCTTGCCAAGCCATGACGCCGTCCAGAGTAAAGTCTGACGCCGTCAAGGGTAACTTTTAGCCGATTTTTGAGACTTTGTCGTTTTCTTCACTTTTATGCTCCAAAAACGTCCAAAATGCCTCCTTTTCCAGATTTCTCCTCAAAAGTACCTAAAATGACAAAAGGAACGATTTAGGGCAATATTTGATCAAATAAATACGATTTAGGGCTTAAATGACCCCTTAAAAGCGGTACACTTTTCGCTTCATCACCAACCTAAAGTTCATGAACTTGAAGGCAAAAAGGACCCACTGCTTCATCATTTATAAGATTGAAGAGAAGCAGAAGCAGGTAATAGTTGAAAAGCTTGGAAAACCATCTGAGACTTATCATGCTTTCGCAGCATGCCTCCCTGCTGTTGAGTGCCGATATGCTATCATCAAATTAATGTGAAAGTTGCTGTTGCTTATGGAAGCGCACGAATTAATCTGAGCCCTTGGGTTTATGCATTTAGCTGACTCTTATTTGTTACCATTACGCATATGTACTCATACCATTGTCGGTTTTTTTATTAATTTGTATTCATTAGATGTTGTTGATTGACTTGAACTTCCTCAATTCTTATATCCATATAGCGCCTAAATATTCTGCTTTATTTGTGCAAAATCGCCTCTGCCAGAAAACAGGCACGCCTGCAACGCGGCGGTTAGTTGCCGTTCTCGTTATTTTTAAAGCCATATCTTGTAGTAAATACACATATTAATTTTTAAAATAAGTTTAATAATTTATAAAATAAGTGTACAAACCCTTAGACCTATAGTACAACCCTCTAATGCATAAAAACTTAAAAACCCATTTAATTACTTTAAAACCTTAATAAAAAAATTATATAAAAATGATACAAATTGAGGAAATATTAAAATTATATTTTCCTTATTTTCTAAACCCTAGTACAACCTCCCTAAGCCCATGGTACAACTACCCAATGCACAAAATTAATTTCCCTTTTCATATATGTAATTCGACATATATGTTTATACTCCATAAAACCCTAAAAATTCAATTCTAAGTAATCCCTAAGTCCTAGAAACCCTAACAAGAACCTTAACCCTATAATACCATATACATAAGCATAGAGTACAACACCCTTATGCCCTAGTCGAACCAAACTCTTCCCATAAACACTAGTCTAGGCGAATTTAATTAGAAACAAACCAAACCCTAACATACTTAATCCCTAAGACTCCAAATGAAAGAACATAACACTTCCACATCCCCCCTCCTCTAGAACTTAATACTTGTATGGATTGTAACTAAAACACATCATCATCTTCACCATACGCCACAACACACCCCCCTCCTCCATACAAATGGAACCAATAAGAATTAAACACATCTACATGTCCCTTTGTCACTTTCAAAAACCCTAGCCAACTCCTTTCTATAAATACAAACATCAAATGCCCTACTTTCCTCACAATCCATTCGACAAACATCACCACAGCCATACACACCCTTACCTCTGGTTCCCACAGCCCTTGAATGAGTCTAAGAATCCTTTAGGAAGCCAAGAAAGAAAGAAGGAACTCTAGTATTCAAGATCCAAGCCCTACGCCCCTAAATTGCCTCATTCGAACCAAACAATCTAAGTAAGGCATCCAACCCTCTTCCATTTCATTTACTATGCTCTAAATATTCTTAAAAGACTACCTTAACAATCTCTAATAAGAATCTAATACAAAAACTAGAAAATTTTATTTCTATCTTTTCTTTTCTTTATGTTCGAACCAAAACAAATCCCTCTATGTTTATTTTTCTTTGATATTTATAAAACAGTAGGCAATAGGACACTTACATACTGTTAAAGAGAATTTAACAAGGAAAACGTTGCAATTTGAATCACCAAAAACGAGTAAACGAGTTAAAAGATACGTCCATTTGAAATTTCCCAAAACTGATTCGAACATTCTGTAAACAGAATGCTAAATCACGCGAAACGAGGCTTTTCTGTTCCGATTCGTCGAAAAGTTAAAACACGAAAGTTGTCCGGAACGACGTTTCCTTCAAAAACTCTTTAGACCTCGAGTCATGAAAACACAAAACAAAGGGTGTTTTTATTTAAATTCCGAACAGATCTTATTTAAAAACACGATCAGGCCCTGAGCTTTGAACCTTGTTTTCGACCACCAAACGAACTTTAAAAATTCTAGATTTTTGTCAAAACGTAGATCACATAGCTGTTTAACTATAGGAAAAAGAATGAAATCATTTGGTTAAAAAATGAGTGAGATATGGTCTTCTTTTTGTCGCGTGTTTCTGCCCCGACAACACAAACCAAACGCACCTAAAATAATTAATTACGAGCTTGTGAGCTCGAATCACAAGCTGGTATTTTGTAAAAATTTAGTTTATAAACTGATAAATAAGTTTACGAAAGAGTCGTAAAAAGTTTTGTTCTTATTCGTAACATATAACGCGTTTTTATAAAATAAGGACGTCGTGTGTAACGCGACGGGAGTCTCAAGGGTATTTTATGTCAAAACTTTAAAAAGAATTATAAAAAGGACTATACTTGTTGTCGACTTGCAACCTAGGGATAAAAAGTATCATTTTTTGAAACTTGAGGGTAAAAATTGTCATTTAACCAAAGTTAAGGGGTAAAGATTGTAATTTTGTGAAAGTTGAGGGGTGAAACTTGTCATTTTGAAAAAGTTCAAAGGTAAAAGTTGTTAAAATGTGAAACTATAAGGGATTAAAGTATAACTTTCTTTATAATAGTTATTATAATTAAATGATTATTATTATTATTATTATTATTATTATTATTATTATTATTATTATTATTATTATTATTATTATTATTATTATTAATATAATACGTTTTCTTCGATAACGAACAAACAAAGTGTCTATTTAACGAACGAACGGAACGGAAACTCACAGAAAAGAAATAAGATAAAATCTTATAACTTTTGGAGAGATTTCATGTTGTCTCAAATTTAACATTTAACCGATAACCAGAACGTTACGAAACCAACATTAAAACTTATATATAATTGAAAACGATTACTGAAAACTTGACATAACAAACCAGGTTGCGTGCCGGAGACGTTTATCAACTCTGTATAACTTTGTTTTCCATCCAGACTGTCCAGGTGAGTTCATAGTCCCACTTTTCTTTATACGTTTTTCTAAACTTGTGGGGAGATACATGCTACTAAACCGAACACAAGTATTTTCCTGTATGCTTTCCTGATTTATATTGCATAAGTTTAACTGTTGTCTAATTAAAGACCCTCTATCATGAACCATTAATCACTTTCGGGTGAGCGCGAATATAATGAATAGATCTATTGGATTGACAATCCCTTTGTGTTGCTGGATAAGTGACTCAATGCATTTTATTTGAAAACGTTTAATAAAGAGTTTCAGGCAGACTCCTACTCGGGGCATAATCGTTATTTATCGTGTTAACGTTTGAGATCATGAGACTTAGAGCAATATATAACGAACTGCAATATTACTTATTTACATTCTACTTAGCTTGTGTTCAAACTGTTTTAACTTTAAACGCTATGGATTCACTCAACCTTTGTGTTGACTTTTTAAGCATGTTTATCTCAGGTAACTGGAAGTACGATTTGGCACGGAGTGGCAAGGACTTTCTTTTATAAAAAGAGTGTCTATTTGTTATCATTCAGCTAAAAATGTAACTTTTATAACGTATTTCAAAACCTCCCGCTGGGACCTCTATAATGTAACTCTGATATAGATAAATGAATGATAACAATTTTATTTAAAACGTCTCTTTTCGAGTCATTTTCTATTCTCATGACTGTGAACCTTGAAGTAGCACCCCAAACTTATATTCCGCTGTGTATATCGAAAATGGGGGTGTTACATACTGCTCTAAAAGAATATGAAACTTTAAAGAAACACTATGATGAGCAGAGGATTGAATTAAACCAAATAAACTATAATTTGCCTAATCACAAAAGAGGTTTAGCAGTCCTAGAAGAACAAATTGTACATTATAAGAACGATGAGTCTGCTTTTGCTGAGGATATAGTTGTTCTTAAGAGAGATTTGTCACTTAAGAATGTTGAGATTAATTTGTTAAAAGTTGAATTAGATAAAATCACTAAGGCAAAAGACAATATACAATTTACTGTAGACACTTTGGAGTATGTATCAAAATGTGTAAACAAAATCATAGAGTGTCAAATAGTTAATAAGGCCAAGTCTGGGTTGGGGTGTAGAACATGTCCACCTCCTCACAGAGGAGTGCCTGTACCCCCAGGAATTGACCTAGAATATACAGGTTTGACTGAGTTTCAACAACCTAAGTTAGAGTATGGTTGTAAGCCCAAAGAAATTTCAACTGCTAATAAACCTGTAGAAACTAGTGAGCCTTTTAAGAGTGCAAGTGACACCTCTCTTGCTGAGAATAAGGTGTCAACTAATAGGAATTCATATGCTCCCACAATTAAGGATTGGACATCTGATGATGAAGATCAGGTTGTAGCTAAACCTGATGTGATAAAGATAGATGGAACCAATGTTCCTAAGGTGGTTAATAATGAAACTGTTAAGCCTACAACAAATGTAAATCAGTTAGGAAAATAGTTGGGTACTCTGAGATCTATAGGTCTACAAGCAAGCCAAGAGGTAACCAGAGGAACTGGAATGACCTCAAGTCACATCAACTAGGAAGTGACTTTATCATGTACAAAAAGGCTTGTTTCACTTGTGGTAGTTTTGACCATCTAGAAGCCTTTTATCATAACCATCAGGTGAGAAAGATGGTTACTGGGAACAATAGGGTTACTGGGAACTTAAGTCATAGGGTGAACTCAAACAGGTCTTAAACTCACCCAAACAGAATGACACCCAGGGCACTTTTATTGAAGTCTGGCCTAAAACCAATTAGTACTACTCAACCAGTAGTTCATACTGCCAGACCATTTAAAACTGTTTACCCTAGACAAGCAGTTTCAAGTGCAAAACCAACTTTCAAACATGCACAACAAACTGTTAAAAGGCCTTTTCACAAGAAAGCATTGGTTCAAAAACAATTTTGGAAACCAAAGGCTAAATCTGCAAGACCAGCAGTTAGTACTGCTAGTCAAACAGTTAGTACTGGTATTACTAAAAACACTGCTAGGGAAAAAAAGGGCAAATGTTGTTAAGGCCTCAGCATGTTGGGTATGGAGATCAATCAAACCCAATGGTGCATCAATTTTATTGAAAATATTTGACTATATTGATGCACGAGGCAAACCCAAGTCAGTGATGGCTTGGATACCCCAAGGAAACTAATTTCCTTCTTTTATGTGCAGGGACATTCACAGGATTATGATGATCAAGGTTATGCAGACAGTGGATGTTCCAGGCACATGACAGGCAACATGTCCTATCTTTCAGACTTTCAACCAATGAATGGAGGATATGTTAGCTTTGGGGGAGGAATAGGAGGAAGAATTACTGGTAAAGGCACCTTGAAAACCGGTAAATTAGACTTTGAGGATGTGTACTTTGTGCAAGAGCTTAAGTATAACATGTTTAGTGTCTCACAAATGTGTGACAAAAAGAACATGGTTCTTTTTACTTACACTGAATGTCTTGTGCTTTCCCCAGACTTTAAGCTGCCTGATGAAAGTCAGGTTCTACTTAAAGTTCCAAGAAAGGGCAACATGTACAGTGTTGATATGAAGAAGATTGTTCCTAAAGAGGCCCTTACTTGTCTTGTTGCAAAGGCCACATTGGATGAGTCCATGTTATGGCATAGAAGTCTTGGTCATATAAATTTTAAAACCATTAATAAAATTGTTAAGGATGGTGTTAGGAACACGTTTTAAATATTTACAAGTCTTGTTCATTTAAATTAAATGTTGCACGTTTAAGGACTATATTGTTTGTAATTATGGACCGGTCCATTAGTAGTCCATGGACCGGTCACATTAGTAAGTTTATTCTAGTCACATGCAAGGGAATATTCTTAGAATTATTCCCCTCCCATTGCCTATAAATAGAAGGCATGGGATGCATTCTCATTGTTGGTTTTTCATGTATGTGCGAAAGCTCTGCTTGTGTGTTAATCGAATCAAGTGAAAGCCTTCCATTCTCTATTCTTCTCTTCGTATTCTCTTCTCTTATTTAGTTAATCGTATTAGCTTATTTCTTTTTCATACGTAGCTTAAATCAAGATAAGTAGTAAGTGCTTTATTAGTCATTAACGAGTGTGTGTTTGAGATAATTAACGTGACCTACAAGTAGTATCATACGCCAAAGGTAGTTAAGTTTAGTGTTTTAAGAGTAGATCTAATCGTAATTTAATTTGGTTTAATTGGTTTATGTAAGTTTTTGTAGTTCGTTGCGTTAAAAGTGTGAAAAAAACGTGAGTTTTTTGCAAATCGTTGTTTAATCTTTTTCATCAAATCTTCGTGTTTTAAGGATAACGTTGTCAAATTTGGTGCAAATTCGTTGTGTTAATCGGTAATATTCATTAGATTTACGTTTTTCATCATCCTACAACGTTCTGGGTTGAAATTCGAAGAAGAAGGGTTTCTCGCAATTGGTCTGCAAAAATTCAAGGGTTTCTCGCATTTGGAAATCAGGGTTTCTCGGAATTGCTAGTTTAAGGGTTTCTCGCAATTGGACTGAACAAGGGTTTCTCGCAATTCATCAACTTCATCGGATTTGGTACTCGGTGTTTCCTCCTTGTATAAGGTTGTGAAACTACCTCGACTTGGAATTATTCTCATCTTTTGTATAAAAGTTTGAGAACGTGATCGAAATTGTAATTTTGAAAAATCTTTCGAAATTGCTTAATCTTTCGCAATTCAGAGTTATCTCTCGCAATTGCTAAGATTCTCTCGCAATTGAGATTATTTCTCGCAATTACAATTTTCTCTCGCATTTGGTGAATCTCTCGGAATTACTCAGATCTTTCGCAATTGGACAATCTCTTTCGCAATTCAGAATCTCTCGCAATTCAAACAGTGTTTCTCGCAATTAGACTAAGGACATTAAGTAAACTTAAATAATCAAATATCATAACTCTTAAAACACATCTTAATTATCTAAAGATCCAACAACATGTCTCAACCACCTCACTTCAATTACTACTATCAGCTACAGCAACATCCACAACAACAGCAATTTCATCCTCAGTATCAACAACAACAAGCATTCGTGCAACAGCATCAATTTCTCTCTCCACCACAAGTATCCCCACAATAGATCATGCAACAGAATCAACAACTGCAGAACTATTCATCCTACTCCAGAGAACCTCATTGGTTTAACAAGATGTGTGAAGCAATTAGTAGTCAGCAATCACGTCATGAAGCTGGAAGTCAAGAAACTCCACCAATGCTAACTCCGGGTAACTACGTGCAATGGGCTAGTAGATTTCTCAGATTCGTTGAACTCAAAAAACCTCATGGTCAATACCTCAAGAAAGTTATTGAAGAAGGACCCTATCCTATTCCAGCTACTGTTGTTCCAGCAACTTCAGAGAGAGAAGAAACAACCACTCCCACTCCGGTTGCCAACTACACAACTGAGCAAACATTACAACAAGAAGCAAACCAATTGGCAATGTCTTTCATACTTCAAGGAATTCCCAATCCTATCTATCGGAGTATTGATGCTCAAAAGACGGCCAAAGATATGTGGGAACATGTTCATCTTCTCATGGAAGGAACAGAGTTAAACCAAGAAGATCTTGAGTCCAAATTGTATATGGAGTACACTCACTTCATCATGGAACCAGGGGAAACCATTGAATCTTACTACCACCGTTTCACCAACATTATCAATGACCTTGATCGTCATGATATAAAGTTACCAAAGATTGCTGTCAACTCCAAATTCCTTGGATGTCTTGGTCCTGAATGGCAGAAATATGCGACTTTTGTAAGGCAGACAAAGAAAATTGGTGATGTCAAATATGGACTCATGTATGATTACCTCAGACAACATCAATCAGAAGTGGATAAAGAAATTGCAGCACGAGGAGGTTTCACATCCGCACCAACATCAAACTCACTTGCTCTCGTTGCTCAATCTAACTTCTCTTTACCACACCAGGAATTTGGCCACTCATCGTTTCAACCAAGTCCTCCACCCCAACCTCATAATCAAATCATTCCTTATGAAGCACCACAACAATACTCTGATAACCAGCTGGTTCCATACAACAACACCGATTCAATGCTGTACTCAAATGCAGATTATGATGAAGAAGAGGATGCTTTCAACTCTCTTAATGAAGCATTTGGATTGATTGCTAACGCATTTGGCAGATTCACCAAATCCAACAACCGTCTTCGTTCATCTTCAAATACCAGGAATCACGCAGTTGTTAATGATGGCAGAGTAGAAATTCGAAACAGGTCTTCAGGCAGATATGGTTCGGGAAATCGTGGATATGGTACTCAAAGGGTTCAGTCAGGAGGAAATAGGTTCAATACTGCAGGGGCAAACAGAAACAATATGGGGAATGATCAGAGAGGAAATTCGACTGTTGGGAATATTCAGAGAGGCATTGCAAATACGTCTATCACATGTTATAACTGTGGGGGGAACGGTCACATGGCAAATGCTTGTCCGAAGCCAAGAACAATGGGCAGTGCTTATCACAAAGAGGCTCTTCTGATGGCACTCAAAGATGAAAAGGCTGCTGGAAGGTTGACTCAGAATGATCAAAGTTTTATGGCTAATGTGGAATCAGATGATGAAATGGAAGATCTAGAGGCAAATGCTGCAGTCATGCTTATGGCTAATATGCAAGAAATGAATATGTCCGAGTCAGGCCCGGTCTATGATACCGATGGTCTTTCTCAGGTACCTGATTCTACATGTCTCATCCATGAAATTGCGTCACCATCTGCATCTTCATCTACAAATGAAACGTTTGATCAACATGATTCATTTTCATCACCATCCGATGATCAACTTAACACGGTTGTATCATTTGATGATGATAACACCGTTGTTTCTTTTGATGATCTCATTGATGATGACCATTGTGATCATATTGAACAAAAAGATCCTTTGGATGATCAAGATTCGGAGTTACAGGCCTTGTTATTGACCACCCAGTCACAAATAGAAAAATGCAATGACATCAATCAAAAGCTCAAAGAAAAGATTGCATTGTTAACAAAGGATAATGAGTGCTACCAACAACAACTTTCAGGATATCTTAAACAAGATAAACGTGAAAAAGGATTTGAAATAGCTTTCCAACAAGAATACGTAAAGGTTCAAAATTTAGAAAGTCAAGTTCGTGAGCTAACCATAGCCAAAGCTAAGCTTTTCTCTCAAAAAGAAAAGGATCAATTTGAATTCAAAAAACAAATTGATGTTTTAAATTCTGAGTTGTTAAAAACTCAATCTGAGCTTTCTACATCTCAGAAGGATCTTCTTGAAGAAAAGCAAGCCACTAGGAAACGTGTTGACTCATATCTTGATCAAATTCTGGATTTGGAAACCAAACTCAAAGAATTTCAAAATGTTGTGTATAAAATGGGTTATTCTGTAACACAAATTCAAAAACTGACTGTGAAACCAAGTCCTAAAGGAGTAAGTTTTGCACTTGGAAGTGACACACCCCGTAATTCACACAAAGCACTCAAAGACAATCCCAAGTTATATGATGCAACATTTTTGTTAGATGATACCTTTCAACGTGTTGTTATGTATTCTGTTGATGAAGAAACTGATTTTCTGGCACAAAAGATTGAGGGTCGATCAAATTCACAAAAAGAGTTTTCAAAAGTACACTATGATTATAATGCACTACCTCATTTGAGCAAATCATTTGTCCCTCCTAAGGACCATCTAGAACAAACGTTAACATACACAAACATAAGTGCTCCTTCGTCTATAACTCCTGATCCCACGACTGCTGTACATTTCAAAGATTGTCTGACAGAGGATCTTGCTGATCCACAAATGCCTCCAAAATGTCGGGTTCTTCGATATTTTAAGACATTTATGGACGACATTTCTCGTTTGGAGAATGAAATTGAGTTCAGTTCTCAAATTCCTGTCTCTTCTTTTCTTTCTCCTGTTCAAAAAGAAAAGAAAGAGATTCTTCAAAAGAAAATTCTTCCTCATGTCAGAAATCTGAAGAAATGCGCAACAAAATGGGAAGAGGAATTATACACGGAAGTCGCATCTATGCAAATCATTTTCAAAGCTAAAGATGACAAGGTTCAACGTCAAAAACTTCAAAGAAAATTTTTAGCAAAAGAAAATGATCGACTCTTGGAAAAAGTCTTGTGTTATGACGTGGTGTCTGTGATTATGAATTCGCTCTATGAATCTGGTAATGCTTTACTTGTGAATGATCATGCTGTGGATAGTAAGATGTTGCGTATGGAGATTGATAATCTGGTACATGAGAATGAGACTCTTCGACAAATCAACAATGATGTGGAAAACAAAGCTTTTCACCTTCAAAAAAGGCTTGACTGGTGTCAAAAACAGAGTGTTGAATTTGAACTTAAATTTCAACATCTTATAGCATCTTTATCATTTCAAAACAGTCATGTTCCTGAAAAGTTTAAGGAAACAAAAGCTTTCTTAAGAATTAAATTGTTTGAAAATGAAAAGGAACTGGATGAAATTCTTCAAAACAGAAATGACAAAGTCCGCCTCAACAGAAAATTAGACTCACAAAATCAAGAGTTTCAACACACCATTATTGATTTGAAGAAGAAAATCAGAGTTTTAGACAAAAGCGAAGCGAATGTTCATAAGATTGCCCCAGGGATGTATGTAGTAGACAAAGAACATACCCAAGCATCTGATATAACCACTAATTCAGCTACTTGTACTTCCACAGGACTAGAAACCACATCTAAGGTCATCCATTCCAAGACTCACAAGAAACAGAGGAAGAATAGAGTCAAGAAACTTAGGAAGGAGTTATCTAAGTCTGAAGAAGTTCCAGTTAGTAGTTTGAATAAGACAAATGTAACATCAGGAATAGAATTGCACTTATCTGAGTCTAGTTCTAAGATTGATGTAACGGATGCTAAATCTTTAAATATTAATGAAGATGTTTTGGTTGATGCTACTTGTGTTTTTTGTCGTAATAGCATATTATCTGGTGATCATACAAAATGTGTTGCAAAAACTTTGATGACTAAGAGAAAGAAACGAACTAGTGGCGCTTCCTCTAGGCTTAAAACCAGTGCAAAGTCCATTCTAGGAATGCCCCCACTAGATGTTTCTAAGAAGAAAATGGAAATGCCCAAATCCAAGACTACAAAGTCACCTAGTGCATACATTAGGAAAAAGGCAGAGACTAGTTGGACCTGGCAACGTTGGTTACAGAACACTTTTGATTTTAAATGGTTGCCTAAAGTACTAACGTCTTGTGTAACTAACCTAGCGGATCCAACCGTTATCAATTCTCCACCTGTTTCCAATATTTGTGATGCAGGTGATTCAAATCGTCCTTTGGATTGTTGATAGCGGGTGCTCCCGACACATGACCGGCAATCTCAAACTTCTTCAAAACTTTATTGCAAAGTTTATCGGAACGGTCAGATTCGGGAATGATCACTTCGCTGCAATTATGGGCTATGGGGATTACATTAATGGGAACATCGAAATCAGCCGTGTGTATTATGTTGAAGGCCTTGGTCATAATTTATTCTCCGTGGGACAATTCTGCGATGGAGACTTGGAAGTAGCATTCAGGGAGAAAACTTGCTTTATTCGTGATCTTCAAGGCAATGACCTCATGAAAGGGAAGCGCGGAACCAGTCTGTATACTATCTCCCTTGAAGGCATGACAGCTTCTACTCCTATTTGTTTACTCTCCAAGGCTCATCCCACAAAGGCTTGGTTATGGCACAAAAGATTGTCTCATCTCAATTTTAAAACCATCACTGACCTTGCCAAGAAGAAATTAGTTGACGGTTTACCAAAATTCAGATATGCTAAGGATCACTTGTGTTCTGCGTGTGAACAAGGGAAAAGTCACCGTGCTCATTTTCCTCCCAAAACAGAACACAGCACAGACCATGTCCTACAACTGCTTCATATGGATTTGTGTGGTCCAATGCGAGTTCAGAGTATTAACGGGAAGAAGTATATTCTGGTAATAGTGGATGACTACTCAAGATGGACTTGGGTCTATTTTCTTCGGACTAAAGATCAAGTTCCTTCTATCCTCATCACGTTTCTCACAAAGATTCAAGTTCAAGTCCGCAACACCGTCCGCATCATCAGAACAGATAACGGGACTGAATTTAAGAATCAAATCATTCGGGAATTCACTGAGAAACAGGGTATTGTTCATCAGACGTCAATAGCTCGCACTCCAGAACAAAATGGTGTAGTTGAAAGACGAAACCGTACGCTCGTGGAAGCAGCTCAAACTATGTTGATCAATGCTCAATTACCGGATTATCTTTGGGCTGAAGCTGTCAATACTGCTTGTTATACTCAGAATCGTGCCATGATCAACAAACGATACAGCAAAACACCATATGAGCTTATACAAGGAAGAAAACCAAACATCAACTATTTTCACGTCTTTGGAGCATTGTGTTATCCGAAGAATGATAAAGATGATCTTGGTAAACTTAAGGCTAAAGCAGATATTGGGATATTTGTTGGATACTGTGAAAACTCCAAGGGATACAGAATATGGAATCGTCGGACTGGGGATATTCAAGAAACCATACATGCTAATTTTGATGAACTCACTGAAATGGCTTCTGAGCAAGATCGCTTAGAACCCGCACATAACCGTCTGAACTTTCCTGAATCTTCATCTGCACCCCTACCTTTCAACAGGAAGGATCTGGAAGATTTGTTTGCACCAATGTTTGATGACGTTCGTGTTACTAGTGCATCAGATGCTTCCACCAGTTCCGCTGCTCAACAACTTCCACATCAAGCACCTGATCCATCAGCATCTACCTCTACAATAGTTGTTGACGATGCACCACAACCTGAACCATCATCCTCAATGGAGAAAACACCTCAACTTGTAGTTGAAGATTCATCCCCCATTTCTAACAATGTTCCAACACCATCAGGATATGACGGGAACGCCTTCTTTAATCCATTTGCTCCACCATCAACCATTCCAGATACCGCAGAATCATCCTCGAGCAATATGGACCCGTCATATCATCATCACAACATTCAACACTACCCATCAACTCATAAATGGACAAGGGATCATCCGTTAGTTAATGTGATTGGCAATCCAGATAAACCAGTTATGACACGACAAAAACTCCACACAGATGGTGAAACCTGCATTTATGCTCTCACCGTTTGTCAAGCTGAACCGAAAAATATCAAAGAGGCCATGACTTACGACAATTGGATTGAATCAATGCAAGAGGAGTTGGATCAGTTCAAAAGATTGGAAGTCTGGGAACTCGTTGAAAAACCAGATGGAGTTTATGTTGTGGGTTTAAAATGGATTTGGAAAAACAAGTTGGATGCAGAAGGAACGGTTATTCGTAACAAGTCTCGGTTGGTTGCTAAAGGGTATAGCCAAGAAGAAGGAATCGACTTCGAGGAATCTTTTGCTCCAGTAGCTAGGCTTGAGGCAGTGCGAATGTTTCTGGCGTACGCAGCTCATAAGAACATCACAGTTTACCAAATGGACGTGAAGACAGCATTCCTGAACGGACAACTTCGTGAAGAGGTGTATGTTTCACAACCAGAGGGCTTCGTCGATCCAGAACATCCACAACACGTTTACAGGCTTAAGAAAGCTCTCTACGGCCTTAAACAAGCCCCGAGGGCATGGTACGATAAACTTGCTGCATTCTTGCTTGCTAATCATTTTACTAAAGGATCTGTGGACCCGACTCTGTTTATACAAAAACACGGGGAGGACATTCTCATCGTACAAATTTATGTGGATGACATCATTTTTGGGTCTACCCATAAAAAGTACTCAAATGCTTTTGCAAAACTTATGAAACAAAACTTTGAGATGTCCATGATCGGTGAATTAAATTTTTTCCTAGGATTACAAGTTCACCAATCACCTCGTGGTATATTCTTGAGTCAGTCCAAATATGCACAAGAGATATTAAAAAAGCATGGCATGACATCTAGTGACACCTATAACACCCCTATGTCCTCCTCATCCCCGAAGCTAGATGCTGACATACATGGGAAACCCACTGATCCTACAAATTATCGTAGCATAATTGGGTCTCTCATGTATCTTACCGCTAGCAGACCGGATGTTGTATTTGCCACATACCTGTGTTCACGCTATCAGTCTAACCCAACAGAAAGACATTTATCTACTGTTAAACGAATCCTTAGATACATCAAGGCAACCATTCATTTGGGGATCTGGTATCCAAAGGATTCTGGTTTTGCACTAACTGCTTTTTCAGATGCGGATCATGCGGGATGTATTGATACAAGAAAGAGTACATCCGGTGGCGTTCAATTCCTAGGTGATAAGCTGGTGTCGTGGCAGTCAAAGAAGCAAGATTGTACGTCTCTATCATCCACGGAATCAGAATATGTAGCCATGTCTGCCTGTTGTGCTCAAATCATTTGGATGCGATCACAACTGATGGATTATGGTTACATATTCAACAAAATCCCGATGTACTGTGACTCCAAAAGTGCCATCGCTATCTCATGCAACACTGTGCAACATTCCAAGTCCAAACACATCGCTCTCAGATATCACTTCATCAAGGAGCATGTGGAGCAGGGTACCGTTGAGTTGTATTTCGTGGGAACGGAACACCAATTGGCGGATCTTTTCACGAAAGCTTTACCTCATGATCGTTTTGTGAAATTGGTTCACCAAATTGGAATGAGATGTTTGACTCCTCAAGAATTGACAAATTTTCTCAAAAACAAATAACTGAGTCAACCATCCAAACTATTTTGTAAATAATTATTAAAAAAAAAAAAAAAAAATGTGTGTGTGCAAGTACAAATCCTTATTCAACATTTTGTTCTTTTTTAAATTGTCTTTATTCATTTCTGAACAAATGTTGAGGGGGAGACACAAAATTTTACAAATTTTTTATAAATTTGTACTTGCATGTTTTCTGTAACACTGTTGCTTTGTATTGGTTATGATGTTATATCCTAAGGATTATTTGTTTAATTGTTAGGACTTTGATGGTTACTAACAAAAGATTAGAGGACTAAAAGTGCTAAATATTGAAAATCGTTTGGTTAGGATTAATTGTGCTAAATATTGAGGTTAAGGGACTAATTGTGGAAATAGAATAAAAGTTATAAGTAAAGAATTAAATGCAATCTGAATTAACTGCGCAATACATTTACTTTCTCTGATATTCTTGTCTCTCGCATTTACTTCCAACCAACAACCCAATCGATGGCTATTATTGATTCTAATCATCCGTTCAAGTTCTA
Organism: Artemisia tridentata subsp. tridentata; assembly: GCA_021014915.2. Classification (NCBI taxonomy): domain Eukaryota; kingdom Viridiplantae; phylum Streptophyta; class Magnoliopsida; order Asterales; family Asteraceae; genus Artemisia; species Artemisia tridentata. The sequence continues at coordinate 86,996,693 of CP139506.1, forward strand.
ACAAATCTGTGAGTGTTTTCATGATTGTTAAGCGATTATAACATATGGTTTTCATGGAATTAATGATCCAACGGTGGATTTTGTGTATAATGATTAGTCGAATTTCTAGGTCTTGCGTAGATTTGGGATTTTTTAATCCTATGTGTTATGAGTGATTAAGCTTGTACTTCTATACTTAGAACTTGATTGTGTAACATAAATGCGTGCCTAATTGTTCCAGAAAATCATCTGAGTGTTTTTTCGTGATTTTAGGGTTTATGTTCATAATTTGGGGAAAATCAAATACGAATGTTTTGGTGTGATTAAAGTGTTGTTATATTGTTGTTATGATAAGAATTGAACAAATGTTGCCTCAGATTAAGCCCAGAAACATCAGTTAGTCGTTAATTGAAATTTAGGGTTTATCAAGAACACGATGCACAAGCAGTTTGATTCTAGAGATTTTGTGGTTAAAAATTGTTATGACTTGGACAAAATGCGTAAAATAGCTTTGTGAACCTATTGCAATTAGTATGAAATAATTAATCTGTGTTAAAATGAAATGCAAAATCTTGGTGAAAAAAATCGTCGTTAAAAGGGTTTCGGAATTTCTTGTATAAGATATTTTCGAACTTGCAATTGCTCTCGCAATTGTCATTTGCTTTCGCAATTGCCATTGCTCCCGCAATTGGTAGTTGCTATCGCAAATGGTAAGTGCTCTCGCAATTGAAAAACTTTTCTCGCAATTGGAATTTCTCTCGCATTTGAAAACTTTTCTCGCAATTGAAATTTCTCTCGCATTTGACAATTTTTTCTCGCAATTGGATTTTTTCTCGCATTTGACAAGTTTTTCTCGCAATTGGTATTTTCTCTCGCAATTGGTAATTTCTCTCGCATTTGTCAAAGTCTCTTGCTTTTGACTATCTGCCTTAGAAATTACTAATTTCCATTGAAATTTCAATTTCCTTAAGTCTTGTTAAATTTGAGAGAAGATTTATTATGCAAATTAAAATGATCAAGTCATAGATTAACGATTGCTCTGTCATGTTAATAAAGGATGTTATGTGCAAACACTTAGTCTCAACTAATGCTAACACACATATATCCTGCAAATTGGTGTCATAATGCTGTTTCAGATTATCCACAATGTCTTCACAACAACAACAACAACCACTTCCATTAATCACCAAAGCTGAGTTATTCCCACAAGGATTCATGGCTAAGTATGGCAAGAACAATTCAAGAGTAGTCTTCGACAACATCAAGTGTGCTGAACCAAGTTGTCGCATTGTCATCGAAATCCTCAAAAGACATGAATGCCGGAGTATATTGGAAGATTCAGATAGTATTCCTGAGTTATACATCCATCAGATGTGGAGCACTATCAAACCTGATGACAATAACAAATTCTTCACATGCACTCTTGACAGAAAACAAGTCAAAGTCACACCAGCACATCTACGTGAAGCTTTATCTCTACCGAATCCACTGGATGCCTCACGACAATACTGGCCTTCACCCACTGAACAAGACATTCTCAACTTTCTCATTGGCATTGGATATGATGTAGATCCAAATCTTCCACTCAACATTCTCTCAAATATCAATGCCAAGTCCATTCCTCAACCATGGAGAGCAATGTACTACATTCTGATTCGATGAGTTTCTGGAAGAGACAGTGGACACGAACATCCAAGACTTTCTCATGCTCAACTCTTCTGGGGATTTGTTACCAAACACAACCTTGATTTTGATCCTATCATCTGGGAAGATCTTATGTTTCAAATGCATGGTCAGCACAGAAAACCATTGACCAAAATCCCATTTGTCCGTTACACTAAGTTGTTGATCAGTCTTCTCCTTGATAAGCATCATGATATTTCTAATCGACCCGAAGATAGAGAAAGACATGTGATAAAGATGGACACGGATTTCAAATCAGTATACTTTCCAAAGGATAGCACTCACAAACAAGGTCTTAAGCTGTTTGATGTTCTACTCACTAATGAGGTCAAGGAAACTCCTGCGTACGAAGACTACATTCAGGCTTATGAAAAGAAGCTTGTCGGCATCACTAAAATGACTGAGGGAACAGGTTCATCCAAGACTCGTTCCAAAAGTAGTAGAGCTAGTAAAACTGGAAGTGCATCAAGTGCTCCAAAGAAACAACCCCCAAGCAAGAGGAGAGTTATTAAGACTGCTCCAAAACCAAAAGTTGAAGACATTGGCATTCGTGATGAATCCTCTGAATCCTCTGAAGACACTGAACCAGAATTGGAAATACTTAATGAGCAAGAAGCTGAATTTCAAACACAGCTTGACATGGAGAATGCTGCTAAGGCAAGTATTAAGCAAAAGAAGATTGATGAAGAAAGAAGAGCAGATCTACAAAAGAGAGTAATGAGGGAATTGGTAGAAAAGAAGAAGGAAGAGATTGCTAAGGGAGCAGGAGGATCAGGAGTCACTCCAGCACCAGTTTCATCCCCTAATCCGGTTAATCAACCCGGTAACTCTAAAACTTCCACAGCTCAGCCAGATACGGTTAATCAACCCGATATGGCTACATCTACGGTTCCCCCTCCTCAATCAAGCTCGGTTAATCAAACCGACTTGGAAAATCAACCGCAATCTGAATCAGAAAAGATAGTCTTCACAGAAAATGAAATTTCAGATTCAATGTTTGATGACATCCTACATTAAGAGGAAGAACATCACCAAGATAACATTGGGGAATGGGGAGATTCTGAGGAAGAAAAGGAAATTACTGGATTCAAGACTACTGAAGCTGCTAATGAGCTGGAGGAAGAACTTGCTGAAACAGAAAGGAAAAGGAAAGAAGAAGAGGAAAGGAAACAAAAGGAGGATGAAGAAGCTGATAACTACATTATCTCTCCACTTCATGATCCTATGAATATTAATAAGTCTCCTCAACAACAACCACGAGATCAGACTCCTCCCATTCCTTCTCCCAAACCTATCACACCTCCTAACTCACCTCCCAAGCATCCAACTCCCCCAGCATCACCAAGAAATACTCCAAAACCATCACCCTCATCTCACAGGGATTCTACTCCTCCAAATTCTTCATCATCTATACCTTCACTCACTCCATCACCATCAAGGTCACCATCACACAAAGGCAAAGCAACATTGGCAGAAAGAATCAGAAAAGTCATGAAAGGAAAACATGTAAGAAAAATTGCCAAAGTCACAAGAGTTGAAGTTCTCTCACCTTTATCCAGACAAATTAAGAAAGCAGCCAAGCTTGCTCAAGCAAGAAAAGAGAGCAAGTTGCAAGATCAAATGTCAGAAATGAAGAACCTTATCAAGGATCTGTCAGAACAAGTCAAGGAGATGCAGGAAACAAAGCAGAATATGGATGAGTTTCTTACTTTTGATATTGAAGATCATATCAAAAGTAAAACAAGACATTATGTCAAACGCTTCACTGCTGATCTTCAGAAGAATATTAACGAGAATATCAATACTCAACTTGATGTCAAGGTCAAAGAAGCAATCATCTCAAATTCTGGCTTCAAGCAACTCAAAGACTTCACCACTGAAGAACTCAAACTTGAACTTCTCAACAGACTCCAAGATATGACATCGCCTTCTCCTAAAGATATCAGTCTCATAAAGTCTATTGAAGCACACATTGAGAAGGTTTCTTGCAAGGTTGCTGCTGATAAGGGTAAAAGGATTCGTGATGACGACTATGAGGATCAAGACCCAAATCCCACACAGAAGAAACAAAAGAATGGGAGTGGATCTGGGATTCACATTCAAGAACCAACAGAGCAGAAAACTTCTTCACCATCTCCAACTCATCAAGAATCTGGTCCTAAGGAAACTGAGCATCACTTTGAACATTTCATTAATGAAGATATTGAGTTTCAACCTCAAGATGATCCACCTCAATCACCTCCAAAACCAGTAAAAGCTAAACCTTCCAGCAGTAAGAAATCTTCTGGAGAACCAGCTATGATTACATGGTTAGATACTGACGAAGACTTACAAGGAAACGACTGGTTCGACCATCTTGCAAAGGCTCAAATCAACGACGACGAAGCCTCAAAAATAGAAGATAGCACGTTTGAATACACTCAGAAAGTCAAACATGCATTCAACATTAAGAAGATGACAAAAAGAGAGCTTTGTAGAGTAAAAAATGATGCCTTCACTCTTTTAAAAGATAAATCTGCAAGTGCTGCTGAGTTGGAATATCATTTGGAGAACATTGCTAGGGCATTATCCAAAGACTTCGATTGGACAAATCCAGATGTATTCAGGGAAGGTGGTCTTGACAGTAAGAAACGTCCATACATCACTAACTGGACAAAACCACTTCCTGTGATACGACCATACCATGGAATGTCAGAAATTCCATTCGCATTCTTCTTCAATCAAGATCTGGAACTACTTATACATGGGGCCTCCAGTAAAGTCAAATATGCTACCTCAATCACATTCACTCCTGCTGCGAACTACACAAATCCTGCCATTGAAGAAGAAGCTAGACATCGTAAACTCTTCATCAACAAAGTTGCAAAATATGATCGTGACGCTGAACTTGGAATTCACCACTGGTTTGACAAACGTAAATCGTGGTACAAGTACAAGCTTGGTCTCATGGCATCTCGTGAAAAGGTGTTCAGTGATCTTCGTATCAAGGCGGTGATTGATGCCAAGGGATCACAAAAGCTTGGCTACACTTTCGTTTCTGAGATCACTATTCGCAGACAAGATGATCTACTTTACACGTTCAATGAAGCAGATTTTCCCGCACTCAATCTCAATGACATTGAAGATTTGTATTTGATGAAAGTACAAGGGAAGCTGAATCATCTTAATCCTACTCTTCTGTATGCATTTAGCACGGCTATCTGTCACTTCATCAGAAGAACGGTTATCAAAGAACGTGTTGAGGACCTTCAACTTGCAGTTGAAAGCTATCAGAAGAAGTTGAATCTTGAGGAACCCATGTTTACTCTTACTGACAACAGAGAGCCTCAGTACTTGCTCAAGAATGACCCTGTCTTCGAATTCGTCTACAGAAGTGCTACAAACACTAACCGTTTCATGCCTCATAAAGAGATTCACAAGTTTTGTGATGACACTCTGAAGAATGTTCGAGATGGGTTAGTCACACGGGTTCAGGATCAAATATTAAAGAAGCACAAGAAATGGAATCATCAGCAGCTTCGGCAAGTCAAGAATTTTATCTGGTCGATCGAAGAAAGGCTCTACCGAAGGGATCAGATGAGGAGATTGGAAACATATGTTGGTGGTCGTCCTCCATTTGCCATCCGATTGTTTCAGAGGACAGATCCAAAATTCACCACTTTGGCAAAGGCGGTTAATTGTAAGAATTTGATTTCAATATTCATTAATCATTCAAAATTCTTACTTATATATGACTGTAAGATGACTACGGCTTGTGCACACATAACAGTGTGCAACCCGAACCCCAAAGAAAGGACCCTGAGGTACGCTTCAGTGCCTCAATCCTGAAAAAGGAGCGAAAGCTTCTTACTTATGAGCAGAATTAAAACCAGAATGTTTTCCAAAGTTTTTCAAACATTCTGCTCATAAGGACAAATATTCCCTTGTTAAGGGGGAGTATTTGAAAATATAATCTTTGTTCAGAAAATTATAAATGTTCTTGAAATTCTTCCCTAAAACTCAAAAACAGCATATTTTAATCATAAACGTTTTCCAAAAACATCATGAGTATGCTATTTTTGAGGGGGAGAAGAAGAAGATGATTAAAATATGATGTCTCATTTGCTGGAATCTCGTGTGCTCAAACTCAGAATTGACTCTCGAATTGACGAATAGGAAAGTCAGTAGTCGAAAGGACATGTCCCGGACGGGTAATAATTTCAAGCCAGTTTAACTGGTGATGTAAGCGTGTCTCGCAAAGGATGTGTCTGAGTAGAATGTACCGATTTCGAGCGATAATCTTTGAATCTGATCTGGACGGGTAATAATTTCAAGCCAGTTTAACTGGTGATGTAAGCGTGTCTCGCAACGATCAGGTTCATTGAAAGTCAATCAATTCAAAAAGTGCCAACTCTTTCCGGCATGTGCAAATTTCAAAATTTAATACTTATGCGCACATGTTAAGGGGGAGTATTTCTGAAAATCATCAAACTCTCAAGGTGTCAACAAAATGTCTTTACAATTATCGACACTTTGAGAGATTTTCAATGGTTTGGTTTTATGGCATCATTAGGATAGTCATGGAGTTATAAGGTGACTAAGGTTAGGGAAAACCGTCCTATGATCCGCCAGAACCGGAGGGATCTACCTAAGGACAATACCAATAGTTTAGTACTAGAAAGTCCTAGGTATGATATAAAAAGGAGAAAATGAATGAACGGAGAAAGAAGGGGTTGAAGAATTAAAAAGAAAAGTAAAGAAAAGGGTGAAAAGAAATAGCCCTCCATTTGTTCAACCTTAGGGTAGACACCGGGTTCAATTCATAATCTACTGGTTGATGAGCATCACCGGTATTGAAGACTAAAGACATCATGGACCCAGTGACGCACTAATAAACCTTCTAAGCCACTCAACTGTCTCTCAAAAGATATTTGTTTCATTCACACGGAGAACCCTTCATAATCTATCGACCTCTCATTACGAGAGTGTTGATATTGAAAAGGAGGCAATCTGATCCACGCCTCCGATGACCAAACAAACGTGCACTTATTGAGTCTAGAGCCATGAGATTCATAAAAGATCTCTTAGGAACACTTAGTATTATTCTGTTGTTCTACATCATGGGCAGCAGATGTAAAATTAAGAAAGTGTCCTTCGCAGATCTTAGCAATCTACTGAGAACATTCATGAGAAAAGTCACAATTGTGATTATCAATGATTGAATGGAAATCCTGCCAGTGCAACATCAAACAACTCTGACAGCAGGTCACTTCGGTAACTCCTTGTGGATTACGCTTAGTATTTGCTCCAAACGGTCTACAGTCGTGGGGTGATCTCCAGCGACTCACTGAATCGTGGGTGCACTTCGGTGTGTCCATGTAATCCCTTTCGGGGGAATCCGGTTCAGAACGATCTGGGTTAGGAGTTGAGAAAGTCTTCACACTATGCTGTTGATGATCTCAAGTCTGAGCCTGTAAGTACCGGTTGGTTCGTGCTGCTGCTGCTGCTGCTGAGGAGCTGGAGTTCAACCATCAAGACTCCATCATGTTCATATCTTGAAGTAATGTGATGAAGCGAAAAGTGTACTGCTTTTAAGGGGTCATTTAAGCCCTAAATCGTATTTATTTGATCAAATATTGCCCTAAATCATTCCTTTTGTCATTTTAGGTACTTTTGAGGAGGAATCTGGAAAAGGAGGCATTTTGGACGTTTTTGGAGCATAAAAGTGAAGAAAACGACAAAGTCTCAAAATCATGCTGGAAATTACCTTTGACGGCGTCAGGATCCTCCCCAGACGGCGTCATGGCTTGGCAAGAAAAGGTGGATGTGAAATTTACTCATGATAAGCCAGTGAAAATTGCATGGGAATTCTGACGGCGTCACGCTTTAATCTGATCAAGGTCGTCACGGCTTAATTTAGAGAGGGACGGCGTCACGCATAATCCTGACGGCGTCAAGCCTTGATAAGCCAGAACAGATTTTGGAGAGCTAAAGAGGGACGGCGTCAAGAAGGTCATCCGGGAACCCTAAAAGCGGCGAGGTGACGGCGTCACACTCCATAACGTGACGCCGTCAGATCTAAAAATCTATATATAGTTTTGCAATTCTTTGTCATTAGTGTGGAACTTATTGTGGAACTTATTGGGGAACTTTGGGTGTGAAAACCCTAGGACGAATTGGGCAGCTCTTTCAAGGCTTTTTGCCTTGAGATCTTCCATGTTACATTGAAGATAAGTTATCAATTAATCATTCAATATGTCTATGTGTTGTTTGATTCTATCTTGTTCTTGTCTTTTGTTTAACATGCTAGGCTAGATTTATCTTGTGTTTGCTTAGATCTAATGAAACCTAGCTATTGATTATTGGTTATTAGTGTGTTATTAGTTGTATTGGATGATTGTTCATCTATGTTAGGCTTAAGAAAACTGGCTAACTTCCTATTCGGTAACTTGCTTGAACGTCTTAAGAAACATGAACCAATGCGTACTAAAGGTTTTTATGGTTGTATTTAATGCACAAGCGAATTCTAGTGATCCCATGTTAGGAGCTTCCTAGCCGGCTCGACATAGGAGTGAAGTAGGAGCTTGTAGAGTTGGGGAAGTACGTACGCCACCCCACGAATGGTATTAAGGAATACACCCGTCATCCACGCGACTAATACACACTAATCAACCGGTAAAAGATAGTTAGGGAGTAAGGAAATATAAGTAAACACATTTCTCTCCACATAAGTTTTCACCAACCTTTTCATTTTTTGTTATTTTATTTTATTTGCATTCGTAGTAATTTGGGTTAGTTGACTAGCAACTAATTCCGCCCACTCTTTCAAACCCGAGATTTTACTTGCTTTCATAAAAATATAAAAACATAAAAAGAATCTTCTTTCACCCTTAGACCTATTAGGATAGTTTTTCATACCTAACGAACACTATTCCCTGTGGAGAACGATCAATCCCCCGTACTTACCACTACACTATACTACATCGGTCAGGTACACTGCCTGGTGGGGTTGTAAGCCTCTTGAGATCCCTTGAGAGGTAAAACCTGTTGTAAGGTTGCAAAACCACGCATCAAGTTTTTGGCGCCGTTGCCGGGGAATAGTTATTGTTTAGGTTGAATTTTTATTTTATAGGTCTACTCACTAGATTCCTTTCTAGTGAGATTTTTATTTTATTTTTTTTAGGTTTTCTTTAGTCTATCTATTTTCTTCGTTTCTTTGTTCGTAACCATTACCATTAGACATCATGGAAGATGGTAATATCCTTGATCCCAACATCCCACCACCACAACAACCACCACCACCTCCTAGAGCCCGTACTCTGGGAGAGTACTCCCGTCCTAGCCACCATGGCTATCGAAACACCATTGAGCTCACTCAAGGAGCCAATATCACACCCTTGCGATCCGACACCATCCGGTTGGTGCAAAGCGGATGCGCATTCCATGGACTTCGTTCTGAAGATCCTAATCAACATCTCAAGGACTTTCTCAAAATTGTTGATTCTATAGACCTTGATGTTGCCACTCGAGAGACGACCCGATTGCGTCTCTTCCAATTCTCTCTGCGGGACCAAGCTAGTCAATGGCTAGAGCGTCAACCCGCAGGATCCATTACCTCTTGGGATGATCTCACCACTCGTTTCCTTGCTCAGTTTTTCCCACCGGGAAGAACTACCAAGCTAAGGAATGATATCTTGATGTTCCAACAACGTCAAGGCGAAACTCTCTACGAGACATGGACTCGATTCAAGGACTTACTCCAAAAAGTCCCTCACCATGGCATAAATCTCTGGCTTCAAATCCAAATCTTCTATGACCATGTTGATTACCACACCAAGCGTGCCATCGATCGAGCCGCCGGGGGCAGATTGCGCGACAAAAGCGCCGAGGAATCATGGGAGATCATTGATGAGCTTGCATCCGACGATGATGAATTGTGGCAAGTTTCCCACGACATACGCTCGGCGGTCAAGACATATTCATCGCCCGATACAGCCAATCAAATCACTGAGGAAAGCGTTAGTGAACTTGAGAAAAGGGTTGCATATCTTATGGAAAAGCAAAAGAGACCCTTAAGTCCACAAAAAGCAACAATTAACTCGGTCTCAAGCGTTAAGCAAATACCATTGTCCGAATCACCCCGTAGGGAAAATACTAAACCTTTCCATAAGCACGCTCAACCCAACCCACCACCTCAGGAACTTAGTCCAACATTCGAAGCTCGAATGAGAGAATACATGTCAAAACACTCCGAACGGTTGGCAAAATTTGAGGAAGCCGTCTACAAACAGAAGGAGGAAATGGAAGAGAAGATGGCGGAGATGATGAACCTTTTGAAAGAATACGCAAATACAAAGGCTTCTAAAAATGTGCTAGTGCGGAAAGATGTTGGAGTTCCCAACACTAAATGTGTTAATGCCATCTCCGTCGTCCAAGAGGGCGAAAATGATGGAAGAGGAAAGTTGATAGCTATGGAAGTTAACAAAATTGACCTCGTCCCACTTAAAGACGGAAACACCAATGCCTGCACATGTGATTCCGACTAGGGAAAGGAGGCGCCCACTGAGGAGCGCCAATTGGAAGAACCACCAGAGTCACAACAAGTGAGGCATTACTTGAAGCACGAAATAAACAAGGAAACCATAAACGATTGGGTGGGAAACTATCGACGTACTCATCTACCCAACAAGGAGTCCAAGAGGATGGAACCGGATGATGAATCCGACACATTACCCGGAGGGCAATTGTATGAGTGCCTCATAAGACAAAAGTTAGTGGAAAAGCAGGAATTCTACGGGGTCTTCGAAATACCATGCAGCATTGGAAAACTCAAGTATCTGGATGCGGTAGCTGACCAAGGTTCCGACGTAAATTTGATGCCTTTATCCGTTTATGTCCAGTTAACCGACGAACTGCCATCCATCACCCGTACTAAACTCTCCTTTGCAAAACATTCTTACGAGTACCCGTTAGGAATTGCGGAAGATGTGTTGGTCAACGTTGCCGGATTCCTATATCCGGTCGACTTCATGATTATTGAAAGAAATGACATGAATATGCCAATAATCCTTGGGGCACCCTTTCTCGCGACCACTAGGGCACAAATCAATTACGAAAAAAGTACCATCCAAATGAAGAAGGGGAAGAAGACGATAAACTTCCCAACGATTCCACGTCATATACGAGATGTTGCTCTACAAAAGAAGATGGAGGCGAACCCCAATGTAATCCGTGGTAATGTTCGAGAGAAAATCCTTGCATGGGAGGCAAGGATTAAGAATTACAATGAAAATGAGATTAGAGAATGTAAGGGTGGAAATAACGATTATATTGAGGCTGGTGAGCAGCCTAATAACCCCGCCAAATTTACGAAAGGAGACTCAGTGCTTCTAAGGCATTCAGAAACAAAAGCACCTACCGATGAACCAAGTCCCTGGTGGTACGGACCATTCACAATTAAAAGTCTACACCAAGATGGGGTAGTAAGCTTGACCAGCAAGGGAGGAGGTGATGTGACTGTGAATGTCGAGCGATTGAGACACCACCACCCTGATAACAAGGATTATATCTATCAGGGATACGTCATTATGAATGATGGAGTCACGTAATGTACGTGACTTTGAGTCTAGCCACAAGACTCGTTAATAAAGAAAAGCGCTTCTTGGGAGGCAACCCAAGCTTTATTTGCTTTGTGTGTTTGTTTATTTGTTTGTTTGATTTTATTTGTTTCCGTATGTGTGCTTAATCTTTATTATTATTGATTCATGTTCAAAAACTAAATTGTGAAAATGCTTTATTTTGTTTTTAACTTCGTCTTAACTACATATAAAGGTATTTTGCAAAAGATAAGTGTAAGGGAAATCTAAATCGGTTTATTAGAACACAAATGAACATGAATCGTAATAATATTAAATGAACATACATATTAGTATTTGTTTAAGTCAAATGCTTGTATCGAGTCATAATGATGTTTTGCAGGAATTCCAGGAAGTAAGGTATAGGTTTTTCCAAAAACTTTCCGGAAACATAACATGAGAATTCTGTCGGATCATTTCTGACGGCGTCAGGATTTACAACCTGACGGCGTCAGGTTTAATTTTCTGAAAATTTTTGAAAGTTTTGTTTTCATAAAAAGTTTTTATTAAATCTATAACTTATAATCTCCAGGAATCTGCAAAGTTATCATTCCACAAGCATTATATCCTTATATATAGAGTTTATCCCGCCGATGTTATGCAGGTTTTCGTGTTTGTTTTCTCAGGTTTAACAGGTTATTTTGGACAAGGAAATGTTTTGAATCAGGCTTATGGCGATGCATTAGTCATGGAGCTTCAACATTACTTTGGAAGAAGATCTAACCATGTTACTTCATTATCCACCGAGCGAATCAGGGGAGTATTTGATTTCATTCTTTTACTTTATGCTTTTACATTTGTTATTTGAACATTGGGGACAATGTTCATCTTAAGTGTAAGGGGGGTAAAAGTACGATTAGAGAATGCTATTACGCTTGATTTTTGTTTGTTTAATAGTAGATGTGTAATAAAACTGAGATAAATACCTGTTAGGGCAATTTTAGAGCCAAATTTAAAAAAATTTACAACATATAGGAGTGAAACTTTGATCTTAATGAGCGTCTCACGGATAGGAGTTATATGACTAGCACAAAAACCGTACCACTAAAAAAAATTTCCACCCCCAAATATGTGAGGTTCGCCCCTAGAATTGGTAGGAAAAGCATTTATGCTATGATGTGTGTACCGGTAGCACTTAGATTCTAGAACTTGCGTTAGGACCATTCCGAGGCCACAAGTGAGACTACATTCGTGTAGTTAGATTTACTACATGATAAGAGGCATTAGGATTAACCCATTGTTTTGCACCTGTGTTTTTGTTATAATTACATTGGCTACATTGGTCAAGTAATTCTCCCACACCCTTTGCGTTGTACTCATTTTTAGTACACGATACCCCTAGTACACCCCTCAGAGCCTATCTTTTCGTTTCGACCTTTAAGCATTTTACTTAAAGGAAGAATTTGTTACACCCCACTAAAATGTACACCCAAATCGCCTTAGCCTACCTTGTATGCACTCATTTTTAGTGCATTATTGTTACAACATTTGTTTAAACCCAAGTTAATTATCTAATTGATTACATGGTTGCTAAGTCGAGTCATATCCTTGTACATATTGTTTTGGGACGATTGGGACTCATGGGTAAAGTACTAGTGTAATGGAGTAATGGGGTGAAACATCATTTATTACCCCCATATGTGCTAAATGTTTTAAAAGTACTCCAAGTTTTTCAATTATCTTAATTCGAGTCATTAGATTAGTATTTGTAAAGTTATGTAAAAGTTCAAGTGTAAGGGGATGCAATGCCCCTATGATGTATTATTTTGGATGGTAGGGCAAGAGTGTATGAAAAAAAAAAAAAAAAAAAAAAAAAAAAAAAAAAATCGAAAAAAAATCAAGAAGGTCATCCGGGAACCCTAAAAGCGGCGAGGTGACGGCGTCACACTCCATAACGTGACGCCGTCAGATCTAAAAATCTATATATAGTTTTGCAATTCTTTGTCATTAGTGTGGAACTTATTGTGGAACTTATTGGGGAACTTTGGGTGTGAAAACCCTAGGACGAATTGGGCAGCTCTTTCAAGGCTTTTTGCCTTGAGATCTTCCATGTTACATTGAAGATAAGTTATCAATTAATCATTCAATATGTCTATGTGTTGTTTGATTCTATCTTGTTCTTGTCTTTTGTTTAACATGCTAGGCTAGATTTATCTTGTGTTTGCTTAGATCTAATGAAACCTAGCTATTGATTATTGGTTATTAGTGTGTTATTAGTTGTATTGGATGATTGTTCATCTATGTTAGGCTTAAGAAAACTAGCTAACTTCCTATTCGGTAACTTGCTTGAACGTCTTAAGAAACATGAACCAATGCGTACTAAAGGTTTTTATGGTTGTATTTAATGCACAAGCAAATTCTAGTGATCTCATGTTAGGAGCTTCCTAGCCGGCTCGACATAGGAGTGAAGTAGGAGCTTGTAGAGTTGGGGAAGTACGTACGCCACCCCACGAATGGTATTAAGGAATACACCCGTCATCCACGCGACTAATACACACTAATCAACCGGTAAAAGATAGTTAGGGAGTAAGGAAATCTAAGTAAACACATTTCTCTCCACATAAGTTTTCACCAACCTTTTCATTTTTTGTTATTTTATTTTATTTGCATTCGTAGTAATTTGGGTTAGTTGACTAGCAACTAATTCCGCCCACTCTTTCAAACCCGAGATTTTACTTGCTTTCATAAAAATATAAAAACATAAAAAGAATCTTCTTTCACCCTTAGACCTATTAGGATAGTTTTTCATACCTAACGAACACTATTCCCTGTGGAGAACGATCAATCCCCCGTACTTACCACTACACTATACTACATCGGTCAGGTACACTGCCTGGTGGGGTTGTAAGCCTCTTGAGATCCCTTGAGAGGTAAAACCTGTTGTAAGGTTGCAAAACCACGCATCATAATGATTCTTTCGCAAAGACTCAGTAACATCAAAAGTTCAACATATGATACAGAAACAAGTCAAAGACATATGAGCATGATGGAGAAGACGAGAAGACGTTGGAGATTGGCAGATAGAGACAACAACATATCATCATTATACAAGAACAAAGAAACAAAGATTATAAAGACGTCGGAAGCCTAAGAAGCAAAGAAGACGTCGAGCAACATTGATGATCAAGACTTAGGGGAGATTGTTAGGAACACGTTTTAAATATTTACAAGTCTTGTTCATTTAAATTAAATGTTGCACGTTTAAGGACTATATTGTTTGTAATTATGGACCGGTCCATTAGTAGTCCATGGACCGGTCACATTAGTAAGTTTATTCTAGTCACATGCAAGGGAATATTCTTAGAATTATTCCCCTCCCATTGCCTATAAATAGAAGGCATGGGATGCATTCTCATTGTTGGTTTTTCATGTATGTGCGAAAGCTCTGCTTGTGTGTTAATCGAATCAAGTGAAAGCCTTCCATTCTCTATTCTTCTCTTCGTATTCTCTTCTCTTATTTAGTTAATCGTATTAGCTTATTTCTTTTTCATACGTAGCTTAAATCTAGATAAGTAGTAAGTGCTTTATTAGTCATTAACGAGTGTGTGTTTGAGATAATTAACGTGACCTACAGATGGATTGGTAAGAGGCTTGCCTCATAGACGTTTTGAAAATGATCAGACTTGTGTTGCATGTCTTAAAGGCAAACAACACAAGGCTTCTTGTAAGCCCAAGATACACAACTCTATTGATCAACCTTTGTTTATGCTACATATGGATTTGTTTGGCCCTGCATCTGTGAGTAGTATATTGCATAAAAGATATTGTCTTGTAGTTACTGATGACTATAGTAGATTCACATGGGTTTTCATTTTAGGTTCTAAGGATGAGAAACCTAGCATTCTTAAAACATTCATTACTGAGATAGAAAACTTAATGGACAAGAAAGTAAAAGTCATTAGGTGTGACAATGGGACAGAGTTCAAAAATAGAGTTATGGATGAATTCTGTAAGGAAAAAAGGTATTAGAAGAGAGTTTAGTGCTGCTAGAACTCCTTAGCAGAATGGGGTTGCTGAAAGGAGAAATAGAACACTAATAGAAGCTGCTAGAACCATGTTAGCTGACTCTAAGCTGCCTATCACTTTTTGGGTTGAAGCAGTTAATACTGCTTGTTATGTGCAGAACAGGGTTTTGGTAGTTAAACCCCACAACAAGACACCATATGAGTTGTTTAGGGGTAGAACTCCTGCATTCGGATTTCTAAGACCTTTTGGGTGTCATGTAACTATTCTGAATACCTTAGACCATCTAGGCAAATTTGATGGCAAATCTGATGAAGAATTCTTGGTTGGTTACTCACTAAATAGCAAAGCCTTTAGAGTATACAATACAATAACAAGGAAAGTTGAGGAGAACCTGCATGTTCAGTTTCTAGAAAATAAATCTAATGTTGCAGGTGAAGGTATAAATTGGCTATTTGACCTTGATATTCTAACCCAATCAATGAATTATGTGCCAGTTGTTGCAGGAACCTTTTCTAATAATTTTGCAGGTTCAGAAGCTGATGTTGCAACAAATGAAGCAGGCTTGGGAAAGAAGAAACATCAAGATCTTTTGTTGATGCCAATATGGAACAGTGTGGATTCATCTTCAAAGAATGGTGAACCTTCTACTGATGAAGCCAAAGAAGGTATTGAAGATGAAAACAATGAAGGTGGAACTGAAGATCAAGAGAATCAAGATAACAGTACAAATGAAGATTGTACTGTTAAGCCCAAAATTAGTACTGTTGGGTAACATATTTACACTGCTGGCCCATCAGATACTAATACTGCTGATTTCTCAGAAGAAGAGGTGGATATCAATAATCTACCACCTAACTATCCAGTTCTCTCTACTCCACACACAAGGATACACAGAGATCACTCTCTAGACAATGTGATTGGGGACATACATTCTGGTGTGAAGACAAGACGACAGACTATGACTTCAGACCAACAAGGGTTTCTTACTGCTGTTTATGAATAAAAGAAGCATGAAGATGCCAACACATGCTTGTTTGTGTGTTTCCTCTCATAATCTGAACCTAAAAATGTTCTCAAAACCTTAGAAGACTCAAGCTGGGTAGAAGCAATGCAAGATGAGCTTCTCCAATTCAAGATTCAGAAGGTTTGGGTACTAGTGGATTTACCCAAGGGTATGAGGGTAATTGGCACCAAATGGGTTTTTAGAAATAAGATGGATGAAAGGGGTATTGTGATCAGAAACAAGGCTAGACTTGTAGCCCAGGGGTATACACAAGAAGAGGGAATAGACTATGAAGAAGTTTTTGCACCAGTAGCAAGGATTGAATCAATCAGACTATTCTTAGTTTATGTTTATTTCATGGGCTTCACTTTTTACCAGATGGATGTTAAGAGTGCCTTCCTGTATGGTACTATTGAAGAGGAGGTGTATGTCTCTCAACCTCCAGGTTTTGTTGATCCATAACATCCTGATAAAGTGTACAAGGTTGTGAAAGCTCTTTATGGACTACATCAAGCTCCAAGGGCATGGTATGAGACTTTGGCTTCTTATTTGTTAGAGAATGGATTCCAAAGGGGCAAGATAGATCAGACTCTATTCATCAAGAAAAACAAGAAGGATATCTTGCTGATCCAGGTATATGTGGATGATATCATATTTGGATCCACAAAGAAGAAGATGTGTGTAGAATTTGAGAAACTTATGCATGATAAGTTTCAGATGAGTTCCATGGGGGAACTTACTTTCTTTTTAGGGTTGCAAGTGAAGCAATCAACTGAAGGCATATTTATCAGTCAAGATAAATATGTGACTGAGATACTAAGAAAGTTTCAGTTTACTGATTCTAAAGTGGCAAGCACACCTGTTGATCCAGAGAAACCTTTACTTAAATATTCTGATGGAGAATGTGTTGATGTACACACCTACAGATCAATGATAGGGTCCTTGATGTACCTAACTTCATCAAGACCACATATCATGTTTGCTGTATGTGCCTGTGCAAGGTTTCAAGTCACTCCCAAGGCTTCTTATTTAACTGCTATCAAGAGGATCTTTAGATATCTTAAGGGTCAACCTAGGTTGGGTCTTTGTTATCCGAGGGAATCACCTTTTGACTTGGTGGCATATTCAGACAGTGATTATGCTGGTGCGAGTCTGGACAGGAAATCAACAACTGGTGGATGTCAGTTCCTTGGTTGCAGACTTATATCATGGCAATGTAAGAAGCAGACAATTGTGGCAACTTTTACAACTGAAGCTGAGTATGTAGCTGCTGCAAGCTGTTGTGGTCAAGTACTTTGGATTCAAAATCAACTGCTTGATTATGGGTATAACTTTATGAACACCATGATATATATTGACAATAGCAGTACAATATGTATTATTAAAAATCCAGTGCAGCATTCTAAAACAAAACACATAGAAACTAGGCATTATTTTATAAGAGACTGCAATGAGAAAAAGTTAGTTCAAGTTGTTAAAATTGATACTTGATGAACTCAAATAAGTACATTTTATTACCATCATTTATCCTATTAATTTGACTTGTTTTATTATATTATGTATGAGGATTGATACTTAATCGTTTACTTTTGTAATTCTCAGGTAAAAACAAGCATTTGGTGAAACTTGGCGATTTTGGACTAATTATGGAGCAAAACATGCAAGAAGTTAAGAGTCTACTGAAATGTACAAGATCAAGACATTCTGCTCCAGATGCGCCGCATCTCACTTATTACATACGGCGCATCACTATCCAGATTTCACCAGATACGATCCAAGATACAAGAGGACATGCGCCGCATCTATTTATGGAGTTACGCCGCATCTTCTGGCGGTGTACGAATATTCCTGAATATATTAATCTTGGACCCCACGCGAAGTTAAGTCAATGCGCCGCATCTACTTATTAGATGCGCCGCATCTTACCCTCAGACAGAAACTATAAATACCCCAAAGACCAGACGAATTAAGAGTTCGACAGTTTTAGAAGACCGAAGTACAGAAACCCTAGGACGAATTCAGTCGATTAAGGCAGCACAAGACACACCCGAACGAAGATACAAGAGCTGTAAGAAGGTGCTGCATGTGTTTAATTCATTAAGTAGTTTTGTTTTATTGTGTTAGTAAACTTTAATTCATCAGGATTGGTGGCTTGTGTAATGTGACAACGGAAAGATTGCACTCCCTTAAAACTGCTTTCTCATTAATTAAAGTTTATATGTTGATGTCTTTGGTGACTTTTATTAGTGCATTGATAACCTCTGTGTCTAGCTGAGCGTTGATCGGGTCGCCATGCCTCTGCCCTCGCCTATTTATTAGATCGCCTATGCATTCTATCGTCTGTAGAAAAGTAGGAAGAAAGATAAATAGGATAGTCATAAGTAATCATTAAGGGTTTACTCGCCGATAAGATTAGAACCAACGAGAAAGGACTTAATCTCGGTGCGTTGCATCGAACTATACACTTCATATAAAACTAGCAATAAAACAAGTGACAATCTACTTAATCATAAGGACAGATCTTCTTATTGTCTCAAGTATTTATCTGTGTACGTGTGTGCTATTCGCTGATTCGTGCCTATTGGTTTAGTTTATTATTTAATTGCAACCAAATCGTGCCAGTCTCTCAGGCTGAACCCCCTTGCGTTAGTATATTAAAATACTGATTAGAATAACTAGATAATACGTTCCACTCTTAGTGATCGACACTCTACTTACCATTATATTCATACTGACCGGGTACACTGCTCGTTAAGTGTGTGTGTTATTGATAAGTCGGCTAAATATAAATTTAAAACTTGAGTAGGCATTAATACTGCTAAACCGCAACGACACATCGCACGCATCAAGTTTTTGGCGCCGCTGCCGGGGAGTGAATTGTTATTATCTGTTAATTTGATTAGTATTTTAATTAGGTTTTTAATTTTTTTTTATCTAACCGCTAATTCTGTTGTGTATTAGATTAAATTGCATTCATTGTACTATTTTGCATATTTTCTTTTCTTTTTCTTTTTTTTTTTTTTGTTATTTGTTTGTTTTCTTTGTGTTTATTTTCGTTTGTGTTTTTATTTGTTTTTATTTTTCGTATTTTCTGCATACTGCTATCGTTGTACTGAGCTTAATCGAACGATACGGCGCATCTGATTTCTCAGATACGGCGTATTGCGTTTAATTTTTATAAAATACAACGCGTTTAATTAATTCGATACGACGCATCTGCCTTAGCAGATACGGCGTATCTATTATTTTAATTAAAAACAGTTTTCGAATTATTAAACAGATACGACGCATCGATCTCTGTCGATACGGCGTATCTTCTGAAACAAAAATCTTGTATTTTGAAACGTAACGAAAATACGGCGCATTAACTTTTGTTAATACGATGAATATAATTTGATAAATATAGTTGATTTTTGATATTTACTTTGATCGGTCCGCTACTCTCGTGTGCAAGTTGTTTATTTTCAGAATAAATGATGACTCCAGCATCACCATGAAAGATTACATTCTAAACCAAACCAAGAGAAGCTAGCTGGAGTGATCGAACATAAGACAGCAAGAGTGGAGGAAAACTCGGTACCGGTAACATTGAACCTCTTAAATTCTTGAAATAGAACTCCAGGTAACCTCTACGATAATTCAACCAGCCCAAAGGAAAGTTCTCTACAATATAATCTCAATTTATTATCCGTATTATACACCTGATTCAAATTGTAATCTTAATTTTGTATGCTTAATAACAATATTTGTTCCTAACCTCGGAATAAATCCTTATCCACTAAACAATAAGATTACAATTATTAATAAAACGTTTATGCTTATTGCTCTTATTTTGAATTCATTTATATCATATGGTATGACCGTTTAACCCCAATTTGATGTATAAAGAATTGTGTTGCGGAGGCCAAGGTACGTTCCATATTTAAATTTCGTTCACTAACATAGCGATACGGCGGATCTAAATATCTAAAGCACCGTATCTCTGACCAACTAGGACTCATTGACTAGTCAACGAGATTAAATAGATACGGCGCATCCCAATTTTTCAATACGGCGCATCGTTTTACCCTATAAATACGACGGGAATGCCCCGGATCTAAAAATTTTACCAGAAAATCCTCACACAGTTAAGAACATTCACGCAGTAATATTATTCCGAGCATTTT
This sequence comes from Artemisia tridentata subsp. tridentata, assembly GCA_021014915.2. Lineage (NCBI taxonomy): Eukaryota > Viridiplantae > Streptophyta > Magnoliopsida > Asterales > Asteraceae > Artemisia > Artemisia tridentata. The sequence goes on from CP139506.1 coordinate 87,017,104, forward strand.
TCTAAAATTCACCCTCTAATCCGATCTATAATCCTTCACCTAATCATAAAATTAAGGTAATTATTCCATTTCGATTTAATCTTGTTTAATATGAAATTAGGGTTTATGTGATTAATTCGATTAGGGATTATATGATATAGAGATATGATTAGGACTTGTATTAGATGATCTCCCCCGTATTTAACTTGCGCAAATCATCGAATTTCTGGCCTAGTTTGATTTGAACGAAAATTTAGGTTTTGAATTCGATTTTGAATTTTAGTGGGAAAATGGATTAGAAGTGGTGTAACGAGCATTTAGAACTGTTATATTGGGTAAATGATACTGTGATATTAAGTGGGAGTTTACGTCACGGATACGGATTCTTGAAAAGCCTGCCTGATCCCCTTTATTTTATACTGATATACTTTTAGATGCGGCGCATCTAGGTTAATTGATGCGGCGTAACGACCTATTTCCAAATTGATAAAACTTTAGATACGCCGTATTACTTAATCTAGATACGACGCATCTCCATACGCCGTATCTCATTTCTTACTCCGCATCTCTTATACTTTGTGCAGATACGCCGCACTGATTAAATCAGATGCGCCGTATCTACCTGATTTGCAGACTGTCTACTAACTTTGAAAATTTATTTCAGATGGCATTACCAGAGGCTGCACAAAGACATCAGTGGCTACGTTTCGAGAATATGGGACTGGCTCCTGGCACTTTAGATGATTACTTGCGGAGACTAGAGTCGATTTACTTTAAGAGAATATTTAGGGTCCAGGTTTTGGATTTTGCTGATGTGGGATTGATTGGGGCAGGACATGCTGCTGAGAGTTTACAGCGTAGGATGGAGATGGTAGTTACTGGTGATGATGAGGAGGTGGTATTCAGATCTAGTGCTTGGGAGAGATTGTTCAGGATTGACGAGCCCTTGGTAAGGGAGCTCATGATGGAGTTTTTCAGTACAGTCTACTATAGAGAGACGGATACTGGGTTGGATATTGCTGACACCCTTGTGTTTAGACTGGGTGGTGTGCTGAGGCAGATGTCTATGAGACAGTTCATTTTAGCCATGGGTTTGCACACGGTTGAGGAGCTTGATTCTGATGGGTTTGCCAGATATTAGGATGATAGTTTGAGAGCGTATGGACCTCGATCTTGAAGCTAGGCTTATGGGAGAAACATTGATTCAAAACAACTCAACTAATCCTACTGATGAGAACTTTGAGGAATTTATTGACCTTAATGTACCTACCGAACTTAGACGCGATGTTGTTAATGATTCTGATGATGAGTGGTATGATTGCGTGGTAATTAACAAACATAGGAGAATAGTTGAGAAAACGAATTTGAATAATGATGTGTTTATTGAACTACCACCCCACCTTGCTTATTTGTGCCTATATGATAATAAGAATTTCCCGTCTATCATTTTGTCATCTCTGCCCGAAGAGGACAGGACTTTGTTTATACAGGTATTAAAGAAGAACGGCGTGGAAATCAAGGACGAGCAAGGAGTGTTCAATATTACTGAATTGGCAATGAGGGAGCGCGATGTTTCCGACTCCTTTAATGATCGATATTAAAGAGCTGAACGTGAGTCTAACTTGAAGACTCTGGAATAAAGACAAGTGCTGGCCGGAAGACAACCCGGAGGAAAAAAAAATTATTATTCTGTTTTTGTGTCGAGTCAGTCAGGCCGCAGAGGATACGGCGCATCTCAATCCTGAGATGCGACGCATCCCCTGCAATGGTCATATCTTTATTTTTCTGCATTTTTTATTTTCGACTTTTAAACTTTTTATCAGTTTATTTTAATGCGGCGCATCCCTGGTTAAGGATGCGGCGCATCTTCTATTCTGATCCGTATTTATTCCAGGCTCGATACGGCGTATCTTCTTCCATAAGATACGGCGCATTGACTGACCTGATGATTTTCATTTTTAATTTTTAAGTTTTATTTTAACTAACTACTAATGTATTATGCAAGTTTGAACCTTTCTTAATTTAGGTGTGTTTTAAAGTCTTGGTGGTATTATAGATTCCTGCATTTCCTGTGGATACATCAAATATGAAGCTTAAACGTTCTCATCCACAAGAAAGATGATTTTTTGCTCTTATACTAATGGAGGATCATACCGAGCAAATCTCAGGGGAGTTTTTCTGTTCTAATTCTTTTATTTTCCAGTTTTAACCTTTTATACAAACAACGAGGACGTTGTTTAACTTAAGTGGGGGGATTGGAGAATTAGAACACTTAACACTTACTTGTCCTAAACTTTTCAAAATATGCTTAAAATGTGCTTAATATATAAAAATTTAAAATTTTTTAGCATGTTTTTGTTTAAAGTCTAAGTTGCATAGCTGCACACATGACGTTATTTTCAAAAATTGTGATTTTTTTTTCAAAATTCACAAATCTATGAGTGTGCCGGTGACTTGTAAACTTTAGAACTTGGCTTGTATACTATTCGAGACCACCATAATAAGTATTATTTATATAATTGGAATGACTTGTCTAAACTGGTAAATTTCTAGGATTACACCCAAAAAGCCTTATATGTTATGTGTTATTAGCTAACTACACTGGTTAGTTAACCCCCGTATAAACCCTTTTGTTACTCTCACTTTTAAAGTAAGATACCCCTAGAAAAACACTCAGAGCCATTCCTTTCGTTTCTTACACCTTTGTTAAAATGTTTCGTTACACCCTTACACCTTAGCCTACCCTATAGATTAAAATCCGTGGTTGGTTAATTGCTTTAGGCAAAGTGTGTTTCCTTACATTACCTGTGTTCGCGTGCGTAATTCATTATCTATGGTTAGGTCGGGAAATTGCACAATGCAATTGGAGTGAAAGTAAATATTGTATATCTTTGAGTTTATTTTTCGTGTGTTTACTACTTTCACTATTACCGTTATTTCTGAAGTCATGAAAAATATGGAAAAATTATCCAGAATTATCATTATAGTGATGTGGTGAAATTTTACACATCTTTGTATATGTTGAAAAAAAAAATCGAAAAAATAGAAAAGAAAAAGAAAAAGGAATAGTTGGATGTTTGATTTAACCAACTTATGTAAAGTTTTGTATTAAGTGGTCGATATCACCACTAGTTGTTGTATATTATATCTATGGATTGAATAGGAGTTGGCAGTTATGGGAACACCAACTAAGGTTTATTCTTTGATTAAGATCTTGTTGAGTATAATTCGTGTCTACCTAAAGCGTGTGTTTCAAGTGTTAAAGCGTGAGTTATTCAATGATATGAGTCTTATTCATGGGATGGTTGGGATAGTGATTAACCACACTTAAGATTTTAATTTATTTGTTTTGTTTATTTTTCATTTTACACCAATTTATATCCCAAATATTATCCATACCCTGTATTATTCCTTATCCAACCAAACCTTTGATTTATTGAGATTAGGGATTTGAGCAATCTTAGGTATCGTAGTCGTGGATTCGGCTATGTATTTATGATTTTGTCGCCCTTTTTGATATAATATTATTGGTGAAGTTTGGACCTATCTTTAGCCTATTCGAGTTAAGGATTTGAGCAATTGCAAGTATCGTGTTCGTGGATTCGATCATGTATTTGTGATTTTGTCGCCTTTTCTGGAATTTGAGATCGATAGAGATTAAAGAGAATAATTAACCCTTAAACCTCAAAACCCTTTTTTACCGCTTTGGACTTGTTATTCCTTGGCTTTAGTGGGGGAGATGTGTATACTTGCCAAGCTTATGATAGAATATTCGTCACGACTGGACAGTTAAACGATTAGATTTGCTTTTATCAGAATATTTTATTTTACTTCTAATTCGTTAAGTGTTTGGTTGTGTGATTATGACAAAAATGAATACATGCTTAAATATAAAAATAAATCCTAATATCTTTTAGGATATACATTTTCATAAGATTAATTCTAAGGTTTACTTGGGGACAAGTAAAGTTCAAGTGGGGGGATATTTGATGAACTCAAATAAGTACATTTTATTACCATCATTTATCCTATTAATTTGACTTGTTTTATTATATTATGTATGAGGATTGATACTTAATCGTTTACTTTTGTAATTCTCAGGTAAAAACAAGCATTTGGTGAAACTTGGCGATTTTGGACTAATTATGGAGCAAAACATGCAAGAAGTTAAGAGTCTACTGAAATGTACAAGATCAAGACATTCTGCTCCAGATGCGCCGCATCTCACTTATTACATACGGCGCATCACTATCCAGATTTCACCAGATACGATCCAAGATACAAGAGGACATGCGCCGCATCTATTTATGGAGTTACGCCGTATCTTCTGGCGGTGTACGAATATTCCTGAATATATTAATCTTGGACCCCACGCGAAGTTAAGTCAATGCGCCGCATCTACTTATTAGATGCGCCGCATCTTACCCTCAGACAGAAACTATAAATACCCCAAAGACCAGACGAATTAAGAGTTCAACAGTTTTAGAAGACCGAAGTACAGAAACCCTAGGACGAATTCAGTCGATTAAGGCAGCACAAGACACACCCGAACGAAGATACAAGAGCTGTAAGAAGGTGCTGCATGTGTTTAATTCATTAAGTAGTTTTGTTTTATTGTGTTAGTAAACTTTAATTCATCAGGATTGGTGGCTTGTGTAATGTGACAACGGAAAGATTGCACTCCCTTAAAACTGCTTTCTCATTAATTAAAGTTTATATGTTGATGTCTTTGGTGACTTTTATTAGTGCATTGATAACCTCTGTGTCTAGCTGAGCGTTGATCGGGTCGCCATCCCTCTGCCCTCGCCTATTTATTAGATCGCCTATGCATTCTATCGTCTGTAGAAAAGTAGGAAGAAAGATAAATAGGATAGTCATAAGTAATCATTAAGGGTTTACTCGCCGATAAGATTAGAACCAACGAGAAAGGACTTAATCTCGGTGCGTTGCATCGAACTATACACTTCATATAAAACTAGCAATAAAACAAGTGACAATCTACTTAATCATAAGGACAGATCTTCTTATTGTCTCAAGTATTTATCTGTGTACGTGTGTGCTATTCGCTGATTCGTGCCTATTGGTTTAGTTTATTATTTAATTGCAACCAAATCGTGCCAGTCTCTCAGGCTGAACCCCCTTGCGTTAGTATATTAAAATACTGATTAGAATAACTAGATAATACGTTCCACTCTTAGTGATCGACACTCTACTTACCATTATATTCTTACTGACCGGGTACACTGCTCGTTAAGTGTGTGTGTTATTGATAAGTCGGCTAAATATAAATTTAAAACTTGAGTAGGCATTAATACTGCTAAACCGCAACGACACATCGCACGCATCAATACTCTTCAAAACTTTGCAGATCTTCTCACAAAAGCCTTTGATGTTGGAAGATTTCAATACTTGGTAGCAAGTATTGGAATGCTTAATCCTTAAAGTTTTCAATCTGTGTGTTTATAAAATGGATTTGTACTGCTAGGCTAGTCAATTAGTACTGTTATGCATAGTTTGTACTACCGGTACAGACTTTGGACTGTTTGTTAAAACTTTTAGTCATTTGTTTATACTGATATGAAGCAAATGCTTTGCAATTTGTTTTCTTGGTTTTGGACTAACAATTGCGGGTATGGAAGTTTAAGCACAAAGGAATTATTAGTGCATTGTGTAAGCAGCATTTGGTGGATAAGTTGCTGACATAATAGGTTGATGATGGACAGAGTTTGGGAATTCTTAACAAAGGTTTTATACCTAAGTTAACTGATTCTTTAAAACTTCTTTCTTGAAATCTTATTATGCTCTTTTGAATTGGAATTGATGGCTTCGTTAGTCAGACAGTAACTGACATAACTCACTTTCTACCATTTTATACTTTTGTATAATGAGTTAGTCTAAGGACATCTGGTAGAGAGAACAGCGAGCAAATGTGAATCTAACACAATTGTGTTAGAGGCAACAACTGTCACGAGCTGAAAACCCTGTCAAGAAAGCTCTTTGAATGAGTTTATCTGCTCACAGGCAATTATTTATAACTAAAATCATTGGTTCTCACACAACCAGATGTTGCATTAAACCGAAATTATGATTAAGTGTCTGTCTTTACACTTAATCCCTTCCAAATGGTTGTTCGCAGTATGGTTTTTAATCAAAATTGAGTTTATACTGCTGAGTCAAATTTTTCCAAAAAGTTTGTACTGCCGGGCATAAAGTTAGTACTGGTAGGCTTAAGTTTGTACTGCTGGATAGACGTTAGTACTGGTGCGAAATAAAAGCTTTTTGAAAATAGTCGTTGAGAGTTTGTTGAGATTTTTACTGGTCAATATCTTATTTTAAGGGTGTTTCTTTTGGATATTATTTACTTTGAAATTTGATGCGTGGTTTTGCAACCTTACAACAGGTTTTACCTCTCGAGGCATCTCAAGAGGCTTACAACCCCACCAGGCAGTGTACCTGACCGATGTAGTATAGTGTAGTGGTAAGTACGGGGGATTGATCGTTCTCCACAGGGAATAGTGTTCGTTAGGTATGAAAAACTACTCTAATAGGTCTAAGGGTTGAGGAAGATTCTTTTTGTGTTTTTATAATTTTATGAAAGCAAGTAAAATCTCGGGTTTGAAAGAGTGGGCGGAATTAGTTGCTAGTCAACTAACCCAAATAACTACAAATGCAAATAAAATAAATAACTGAAAATAAAAAGTTGGTGAAAACTTATGTGTAGAGAAATGTGTTCACTTAGATTTCCTTACTCCCTAACTATCTTTTACCGGTTGATTAGTGTGTATTAGTTGCGTGGATGACGGGTGTATTCCTTAATACCAATCGTGGGGTGGCGTACGTACTTCCCCAACTCTACAAGCTCCTACTTCACTCCTATGTCGAGCCGGCTAGGAAGCTCCTAACATGGGATCACTAGAATTCGTTTGTGCATTAAATACAACCATAAAAACCTTTAGTACGCATTTGGTTCATGTTTCTTAAGACGTTCAAGCAAGTTACCGAATAGGAAGTTAGCCAGTTTTCTTAAGCCTAACATAGATAAACAATCATCCAATACAACTAATAACACACTAATAACCAATAATCAATAGCTAGGTTTCATTAGATCTAAGCAAACACAAGATAAATCTAGCCTAACATATTAATCAAAAGACAAGAACAAGATAGAATCAAACAACACATAGACATATTGAATGATTAATTGATAACTTATCTTCAATGTAACATGGAAGATCTCAAGGCAAAAAGCCTTGAAAAAGATGCTAAAATCGTCTTAGGGTTTTCTCCCAAAAATTCCACACTAAGTTCCACACTAATGACAAAGAATTGCAAAACTATATATAGATTTTTACATCTGACGGCGTCACCGTATGGAGTGTGACGCCGTCACCTCGCCGCTTCTAGGGTTCCCGGATGGCCTTCTTGACGCCGTCCCTCTTTAGCTCTCCAAAATCCGTTCTGGCTTATCAAGGCTTGACGCCGTCAGACCTTGAACGTGACGCCGTCCCTCTTTGAATTAAGCCGTGACGCCCTTGATCAGGTTAAAGCGTGACGCCGTCAGAATTCACATGCAATTTTCACTGGCTTATCATTAGTAAATTTCACATCCACCTTTTCTTGCCAAGCCATGACGCCGTCCAGGGTTAAATCTGACGCCGTCAAAGGTAACTTTCAGCACAATTTTGAGACTTTGTCGTTTTCTTCACTTTTATGCTCCAAAAACGTCCAAAATGCTTCCTTTTCCAGATTTCTCCTCAAAAGTACCTAAAATGACAAAAGGAACGATTTAGGGCAATATTTGATCAAATAAATACGATTTAGGGCTTAAATGACCCCTTAAAAGCGGTACACTTTTCGCTTCATCAAATACCCTTACACTTGAGATTTGCTTGTCCTCAAGCAAATGCGCTTTTATTCTAATCAAAATACAAGTTAGGGGTCATTTAATGCAAACATAAAAGTAATTACAACAAATAATCGTTCCACTTTAATCATAATAAGCACGGAGATTATAAACTAGCACCTCACAAGTAGTGTTTAGATACTCACATCTCTCAAGTGTCATCAAAATAAATCTCATAAATGAAAACGGATAATATCTCTCACTACCTGTCATAGCAAATAGATTACCATAGGCTTGGGAAAGGATCGAAAACCTCCTCCACTAGGCGTAAGCACCAAAGATAAACTATCAAAGAGGGCTTTTAAACGGGTTATAACGTTAGGTGTAGGGAAAAGGAAAACACGGTTTTGTTGGATAAAGGATATTTTACTGGTGGCGAGTTAAAGATCTTGATCAATTACATGTACTATACAATGTTGCTAAGCCAAGACTCGACTCGATCTTAAGCTAGAAACGAAATAACAAAATAACAAAAACATAAAAATAAACATAAAATGAAACGGGATGGTAGTCCGTATGTTTTTTCTATTTTTCTTTTTCTCATTTTTTTGTATTTTTCTTGATTTTTCTGATTTTTTTTTTTTTTTTTTTTTTTCATTCACTTTTGCCCTACCATCCAAAATAATACATCATAGGGGCATTGCATTCCCCTTACACTTGAACTTTTAAATAACTTTACAAATAACTATTCTAATGACTCGAATTAAGATAATTGAAAAACTTTGAGTACTTTTAAAATATTTAGCACATATGGGGGTAATAAACGATGTTCTTCCCCATTACTCCATTACACTAGTACTTTACCCATGAGTCCCAATCGTCCCAAAACAATATGTACAAGGATATGACTCGACTTAGCAACCATGTAATCAATTAGATAATTAACTTGGGTTTAAACAAATGTTGACACAATAATGCACTAAAAATGAGTGCATTCGAGGTAGGCTAAGGCGATTTGGGTGTACATTTAAGTGGGGTGTAAACAAATTCTTCCTTTAAGTAAAATGCTTAAAGGTCGAAACGAAAAGATAGGCTCTGAGGGGTGTACTAGGGGTATCGTGTACTAAAAATGAGTACAACGCAAAGGGTGTGGGAGAATTACTTGACCAATGTAGCCAACGTAATTATAACAAAAACACAGGTGTAAAACAATGGGTTAATCCTAATGCCTCTTATCATGTAGTAAATCTAACTACACGAATGTAGTCTCACTTGTGGCCTTGGAATGGTCCTAACGCAAGTTCTAGAATCTAAGTGCTACCGGTACACACATCATAGCATAAATGCTTTTCCTACCAATTCTAGGGGCGAACCTCACATATTTGGGGGTGGAAAATTTTTTAGTGGTACGGTTTTGTGCTAGTTATGTAACTCCTATCCGTGAGACGCTCATTAAGATCAAAGTTTCACTCCTATATGTTGTAAAAAATTTTAAATTTGGCACTAAAATTACCTTAACAGGTATTTATCTCAGTTTTATTACACATCTACTATTAAACAAACAAAAATCAAGCGTAATAGCATTCTCTAAAATCGTACTTTTACCCCCCCCCCCCCCCTTACACTTAAGATGAACATTGTCCCCAATGTTCAAATAACAAATGTAAAAGCATAAAGTAAAAGAATGAAATCAAATACTCCCCTGATTCGCTCGGTGGATAATGAAGTAACACGGTTAGATCTTCTTCCAAAGTAATGTTGAAGCTCCATGACTAATGCATCGCCATAAGCTTGATCCATCAAACATTTCCTTGTCCAAAATAACCTGTTAAACCTGAGAAAACAAACACGAAAACCTGCATAACATCGGCGGGAAAAATCTATATATAAGGATATAATGCTTGTGGAATGATAATTTTGCAGATTCCTGGAGATTATAAGTTGGAGATTTAGTAAAAACTTTTTTTAAAAACAAAACTTTCAAAAATTTCTGAAAATTAAATCTGACGCCGTCAGAAATGACCTGACAAAAATTCTCATTTTAAGTTTCCGGAAAATTTCTGGAAAAACCTTTACCTTACTTCCTGGAAATCCTGCAAAACATCATTATGACTCGATACAAGCATTTGACTCAAACAAATACGAATATGTATGTTAATTTAATATTATTACGATTCATGTTCATTTGTGTTCTAATAAACCGATTTAGATTTCCCTTACACTTATCTTTTGCAAAATACCTTTATATGTAGTTAAGACGAAGTTAAAAACAAAATAAAGCATTTTCACAATTTACTTTTGAACATGAATCAATAATAATAAAAATTAAACATACATACGGAAGCAAATAAAATCAAACACACAAACAAATAAACACACAAAGCAAATAAAGCTTGGGTTGCCTCCCAAGAAGCGCTTTTCTTTATTAACGAGTCTTGTAGCTAGACTCAAAGTCACGTACATTACGTGACTCCATCATCGGTCACGGTTCCTAGGCCATTCTCCTTTGATTCTCTATCAGAATCACTTTCATAGTAAAGGTATTTCGGGTCCACGAGATCAAAAGGATTGTTTCGGTATTTAGAACTAAGCTCCTTATCGTGCTTAAAGAATCCGCTTGACAGGTCAAAAGTGTCCTTACATCCCCTTCTCACATCATCATCACATAACACGAGTTGGGAACTTAACCCATCGAGCCCTTCATAATCAATCTCCTTGAATTCTCTCATCTTGTAAGGCGTTTGGTATGAGATTTCCCTAATCCCATCGGTGAAAGTCATGATCCCATTGAGCTCGTCCACAACCAAGCTTGTGGCCTTGCAAAAAGGTACCCCAAAAACGACTTGTGATAACCTGGGATCGATGTACTTTTCGATATTATCGATGATTGCGAAGCTCATAGTGAATGTCATGTTTCCTACAAACACCTGTACATCATCATCTATGCCAATGTCGTCCTTTCCTTTATGAATCATTCCCCATCTGCAAATGTTGTTATAATGAAACAAGGACATCACATTTCTGGGCAAACATGTGTCGATGTAAACATTATAAAAATGCTTGTGACCAATCATGCAAGGTATCTTGAGATTATTCGGATCATATCGCTTAATTCGGCCAGGCCTCCTACCGCATAGTCCCCATGTGTTGCCACATGCTGATGGTTGATACTCATACACTTCTTCACAACCATCCCGAAAAATCACTTTCCTGACACCATCGGTAAATAATGCACTCCTATCATCATCATCGAGTATCACTCCCGTTGTTTTTATGAATGGTTTGCCTAGAACAAGGCCAGTTAAGGATGGGCTGATGATAGAGTTCATGTTATTAATTACAGTTAACTCGATATGAAAGAGGAACTTTTCTATCACAATTGGTACCCTCCTTATTACCCCGATGATATTAGACCCTTCATATTTGACTTGTTCGGTGAAGGCTTCGTTATATAGAGAGAGGGATATTGCATTCATAGAAGAGTTGGGGTTTATGTATGCATCTTTTATAAACTTTTTCCTAGTAGTGCAAGATATCTTTAAGACCCTAGGAACGCCATCCTCTATTCTTTTCCCGAATCCCATAGGCAACTTAGCGGTGCCCCTCTCAAGTTCCTCCACCAGGGGGTGGTCTAGCGGTACCGGGAGCTCATGAGGCATTTCGGATTTCTCTTCCGAGCCCTTCTCATCACTCACCTCTCTTGTACTCGAGTTCTTTGGTGAGTCTAGATAGTCGTCGGGCGCCTCGGGGTTCTTTTCGGGAACTTCACCCTCCATTTCATTGTCCACATTCTCGGTTGATTGTTGGTCCAGATTGGGTTTAGGAACAGGTATTGTTGTAATGGTGTTCACGAAGTGGAGAGGTTTCGACGGGGTATGAGTATCTCCAGTTTCTTTTCCGTTTTGTGATATGTGTTTGAAGAGTTTACTAGGGTGCTTGATTTTTACAGGAGGAGGTGTTTGGTGAGTCACCGTAACAGATTTGATCTCATTAACTCGTTTCAACTCACAAGTTGACCTGCCAGCAAGGCGATCATTGATAACCTTAAACAGGTCATCAACCTTGTTGTTCATATCAACTTGCTGTTGTCTGAATTGATTCTCAAGTTTGGAGAGCTGTGTTTCTTGAGAGAGAATGAATTTTTGCAGTGATTCCTCGCGATTTTGTTGTTTATGCGTATGCTGATGAGGGTAATGTTCAGACCAGGTGAGTGGGGGAGAGTCATTGAATGATACACTTCGAGTTTGGTTCCAACTAAAATTTGGCTTATTCTTCCATGCCTCATACCTATCTTCGGGATTCTTGTGTCCATAATTAGTAGTGAGCCACTTATCTCCCGCCTTATCGATTCGCGAGGATGCGAATTCTTTGAAAGCCTGTTTGGGGAGTTCCATGCAATCATGAGTGTCGTGGGGACCACTACATAATTCACATGAAGAAGTGATTTTGTTCACTTGGCTTGAAAGTTTAGGAGCCTCGTAGGATTTCATGAGAAACTTGACTTGGTCTTCAAGTTCTATGATCCTACGGTCGGAAGTGCTTGAATTGTTCAAAGGCAAAGATATTGCCTTGACCGTTTTATTCAAATCACGGGGATCACTCCAACTTTCGTTGTCATAAAGAGCAAGATCCTCTAGGAGAGCCCATGATTGTTCCGCACTTAGATCACGTAGCTTACCACCGGCCGATTGGTCAATGGTTTGCCTTGTGTAGAGATTGATATGGTCATAGAAGATTTGGACTTGGAGCCAAAGTTCTATGCCATGGTGAGGGACTTTTTGGAGTAAGTCCTTGAATCGAGTCCATGCCTCATAGAGAGTTTCGCCTTGACGTTGTTGGAACATCAAGATATCATTCCTTAGCTTGGTAGTTCTTCCCGGTGGGAAAAACTGAGCAAGGAAACGAGTGGTGAGATCATCCCAAGAGGTGATGGATCCTGCGGGTTGACGTTCTAGCCATTGACTAGCTTGGTCCCGCAGAGAGAATTGAAAGAGACGCAATCGGGTCGTCTCTCGAGTGGCAACATCAAGGTCTATAGAATCAACGATTTTAAGAAAGTCCTTGAGGTGTTGATTAGGATCTTTGGAGCGAAGTCCATGGAATGCGCATCCGCTTTGCACCAACCGGATGGTGTCGGATCGCAAGGGTGTGACATTGGCTCCTTGAGTGAGCTCAATGGTATTTCGATAGCCATGGTGGCTAGGACGGGAGTACTCTCCTAAAGTACGGGCTCTAGGAGGTGGTGGTGGTTGTTGTGGTGGTGGGATGTTGGGATCAAGGATATTACCATCTTCCATGATGTCGAATGGTAATGGTTACGAACAAAGAAACGAAGAAAAAAAGATAGACTAAAGAAGACCTAGAAAAATAAAATAAAAATCTCACTAGAAAGGAATCTAGTGAGTAGACCTAATAGAAATAAAAATTCAACCTAAACAATAACTATTCCCCGGCAGCGGCGCCAAAAACTTGATGCGTGGTTTTGCAACCTTACAACAGGTTTTACCTCTCGAGGGATCTCAAGAGGCTTACAACCCCACCAGGCAGTGTACCTGACCGATGTAGTATAGTGTAGTGGTAAGTACGGGGGATTGATCGTTCTCCACAGGGAATAGTGTTCGTTAGGTATGAAAAACTACTCTAATAGGTCTAAGGGTTGAGGAAGATTCTTTTTGTGTTTTTATAATTTTATGAAAGCAAGTAAAATCTCGGGTTTGAAAGAGTGGGCGGAATTAGTTGCTAGTCAACTAACCCAAATAACTACAAATGCAAATAAAATAAATAACTGAAAATAAAAAGTTGGTGAAAACTTATGTGTAGAGAAATGTGTTCACTTAGATTTCCTTACTCCCTAACTATCTTTTACCGGTTGATTAGTGTGTATTAGTTGCGTGGATGACGGGTGTATTCCTTAATACCAATCGTGGGGTGGCGTACGTACTTCCCCAACTCTACAAGCTCCTACTTCACTCCTATGTCGAGCCGGCTAGGAAGCTCCTAACATGGGATCACTAGAATTCGCTTGTGCATTAAATACAACCATAAAAACCTTTAGTACGCATTTGGTTCATGTTTCTTAAGACGTTCAAGCAAGTTACCGAATAGGAAGTTAGCCAGTTTTCTTAAGCCTAACATAGATAAACAATCATCCAATACAACTAATAACACACTAATAACCAATAATCAATAGCTAGGTTTCATTAGATCTAAGCAAACACAAGATAAATCTAGCCTAACATATTAATCAAAAGACAAGAACAAGATAGAATCAAACAACACATAGACATATTGAATGATTAATTGATAACTTATCTTCAATGTAACATGGAAGATCTCAAGGCAAAAAGCCTTGAAAAAGATGCTAAAATCGTCTTAGGGTTTTCTCCCAAAAATTCCACACTAAGTTCCACACTAATGACAAAGAATTGCAAAACTATATATAGATTTTTACATCTGACGGCGTCACCTTATGGAGTGTGACGCCGTCACCTCGCCGCTTCTAGGGTTCCCGGATGGCCTTCTTGATGCCGTCCCTCTTTAGCTCTCCAAAATCCGTTCTGGCTTATCAAGGCTTGACGCCGTCAGACCTTGAACGTGACGCCGTCCCTCTTTGAATTAAGTCGTGACGCCCTTGATCAGGTTAAAGCGTGACGCCGTCAGAATTCACATGCAATTTTCACTGGCTTATCATGAGTAAATTTCACATCCACCTTTTCTTGCCAAGCCATGACGCCGTCCAGGGTTAAATCTGACGCCGTCAAAGGTAACTTTCAGCACAATTTTGAGACTTTGTCGTTTTCTTCACTTTTATGCTCCAAAAACGTCCAAAATGCTTCCTTTTCCAGATTTCTCCTCAAAAGTACCTAAAATGACAAAAGGAACGATTTAGGGCAATATTTGATCAAATAAATACGATTTAGGGCTTAAATGACCCCTTAAAAGCGGTACACTTTTCGCTTCATCAAAATTATTATATTCACCTTTCTTAGATCAAAAGTTATCTTTTAATTGAAGTCGGTCCAATAGAAACCCTCATAAGTCTTTTATAATATCTCAATTCACTTTCTTCATCTACTTTCTAACCTACCATTACACTATTCACAGCAGTCAAATAATCTTTTACTAAAAAAAAGATAATAATAATAATGGCTTCTTTATCCTTTGTTGACAAACATAACATGGTCGCGTATTTAGAAAAAGCAGAGGATGACACATACTTTCATCAGATAGTGGACTTTTTGAATGTCTCCCACATAAGGTATTATTTAACCTTAAATCCAACTATCTATGTCTCCCACATTAAAGAGTTTTGGCAGAATGCTACTGTCAAGACATTTGACAATGGTGACAAAGAGTTAACTGCTACAGTGGATGGCAAATATATCACTCTTACTGAATCATCACTCAGGAGACATCTCCACTTGAATGATGACAATGGTATTAGTGCTATGCCCAACACTGAGATTTTTGAAACTTTAACCAGGATGGGGTACAACATCCAATCACAATCTTTAACTTTTCAAAAAGGTTGTTTTGCCCCCACAATGGAGGTTTTTAATCCACACCATCCTTCACTGTCTTAGTCCTAAGAAAGCCACATGGGAACAGTTCAGTAGCAATATTGCAACTGCTCTCATATGCTTAGCTACTGACAGAACCTTCAATTTTTCAAAACTCATTTTTGAAGGTATGGTTAAAAATGTTGATAGCAAATCAAAAATTTTGATGTATCCTAGGTTCATCCAAACTATTTTGAACATGAGGAAACATCAACTTCTTCCTCACAAAAATGTTTATTCAACACCCAAACTTACCTAAAACTTTTCAGTAATATGAGGATGGCCTCAAAAGGGTATAGTGGGGAAGAAGTTCAACTTTTTGATTCAATGCTACAGGTACAGGGTGAAGGATCAACAAGCCCAGTTGACTCCCAACCCACACCCACAACATCAGACCAATCACCTTCACAACCAATCTCATCACCAGATAGGTCATTATCCAGACATGACTCTGATGTACCTCAGCACAGAGTTCCTACCCCTCCCAATGTAGCAGATGAGGCTGACTATGTCAGTATGGAAAGGGCTGCTTCTACTGTCTCAGGCTTAGAAGTTGGGCAGGACAGAAGTACCATAGCTAAGACCCAATCCATGGCAACACCAACAGTACCAAGTTCCTATGAACCCAGTACTATTGGTGGAATCCCAAGCCAACAGGAAATATTGGGTGGCTCAGAAACTCACCATATGGTGGATTATGAGTCTTTGCCCCATGATGCACCTCTCCCTGAAGGTTACACATTAGGAAGTGCTGAGGGCAGCAAGACACTTAAGGAATTGATGGAAACTTGTACAAAATTGTCTGAGAAGGTCAATACTTTGGAGTCTGATTTCAAAAGTCACAAGAAGATTTTTGGCAAGGTGTATACAAAGCTAGTGCTTAAAGTCAAGAAATTAGAGCAACAGGTCAAGACATTGAAAAGGAATAGATCAGCTCATTTGATAGAATCAACTAGTTCATCTTCTTCATCCAGCTCATCAGATGATCAGGGTACAGATAAAGGTGAGGAATCTTCCGAACAGGGGAGGAAGATTGCCCAATTAGATGATGATCCTCATGTCACTTTGATCCAAGAAGAGTTTGATACTCAGGGGAGGCAGGAACAACAAATGGATCAAGGTACTGGTGGTTTGACAGAAGGTGCTGGTAGTGCCACACATGGTACTGCTAGTATACAAGAAGAAGGTACTGGTGGCTCTCAAGGTACTGCTGGTGCAGTATACACAAGGAGGCCAAAGAAGGCAAGATTAGACAAGGGTAAGGCAATCATGATAGAAGAAGAACCATGTTCTCAGAAGACAAACAAAAAAGATCAAGCCCATATTGCTCTAGATGAGGAACTAGCTCAAAAATTTCATGAAGAAGAGTTAGCAAGGGTAGCTGATGAAGAAAGATTAGCAAAGTTTATGGTTGAAGAAATGTATCAGACTGAAGAAGAACAAATAGCTGCTCAGGTTCTTGCTGATAAGGAGTTAGCTGCCAAACTTCAAGAGGAAGAAAGGTCACAGTTCACCAGAAAAGAACAGGAACAAGCCATTGATGATCTTTTGGAGCAGATTAGAAGAAAGAAGAAAACTTATTAGAAGAAACCTCCTTCAAGAAGTGAACAACTAAGGTATATGTAGAACTATTTAAAGCATCAAGACAACTGGAAAGAAGAGCATTTCAAGGGAAGATCTTTTGAAGAGATTGAAATGATCTACATTGATATACATAGGAGGATGCAGATGTTTCTGAGAGGTGATCTAGAAAGGAGTGAAGGAAGAGGAGAGAAAAGAGCAGCAGAGCAATTGGAATCTGAGGAATCCAATAAGCAAAAGACACAAGAGGAAAATCATGATGAACCAGTTGAGGAAGAATCAACTGAGGAAGAGGAAAAGTTATTAACTGATGAACAAATCCATGGAATGATGGTAGTAGTTCCAGAAGCTCTCAATGTTGATCCCATTCAAGCCAAACATCCCATTATAGATTGAGAGGTGTACTCAAATGGAATGATCAAGGGGTGGAAGATTATCAGAGTAGGAGGAAAATATGAAGTTCATAAGTTCTTTGAAGATATGATAAAAGCCTTTGACAGAGAAGATTAGGATAAGCTTTAGAGTTTAGTTCAAGAAAGGTTTAGATCTGCCGATCCTACAGATGATAAGGACAAAGAACTATGGGTTGAGCTTAAAAGGTTATATGAGCCTGATGCAAATGATTCACTATGGAGATTTCAAGCTCATGATTTAACTACTACTTAGAGGTTATTTGATAACTGTGGTGTTCATCAGGTTTCTACAAAAGCAGGAGTAGAAGTTTACATGCTAGTGGAAAAGGACTATCCACTGAGAGCAGGAATCTTGATTGTTATGCTAGCTGCCAAACTCGGAGTAGATGAAGACTCAGAAATGGAAAGGGAGTTAGTAAGGAAGATCTATCAGCAGGAAGAAGATACAAAGTCCAGAAGATAGTGTTTGGAAGAGTCCTCACAATCCTCAAAGGTATGCATTTAATTCAGAGAAACTTGATGATTTTAGGTAAATCACAAGTTTAGGGGAGGATTGTTGGGAATTAAATATTTCTGACTTAGTACTGCTGGAAGAATACACTAACAGTACAAACTGCTAGTGTATAAGTGAAGACTGCTGAAGATTAACTAACAGTACAAAAATTTAAGTTAGAACTGCTAGTATATAACAGAAGGTACTGCTGTTATGATAAGGATGTATTAGGGATAAGTATGGAATAGATCATATGTATATCACAATTAGTTAGAAATATACGATAGATACTTATCTTGTAAAAGACTCCTTAAGTCTATAAAAGGAGATCCTAGGTTAGATGTTTAAAAACAAGGAGATCTTCTAGGTCTTCACTTCCGTCATACATCTTGACCTGAGTTGGCAAGCGAGTTCTTTTTGGCAGTTCAAGGTAGCGGATGCGAGGAGTGAACGGATCAATTTCCATACATACTCATGGCTTCGCTAGGTCATCGTCTTCAATGCTCAATCTTTGCCTTTTCGACCTTGACTCCCTATGTCTGCCACCTCGGTCATCCCCTTCGGATAGTTCATCCATCCGCCGAGAGGATGCTCCGTGGCTATAATGCCTTCCGGAGTCACGAGAACTTTGATAACAGCTTTCTTTCCTTCCCCCACCGCTACGGTGTGACCGTTGTCTCGGGTCTCTTGAGTATACAGATATACTCCTTTCTCTATATCCCAATCTTCTGAACGTCGTTTCTCTTTCCGGACCTCTTTTCTTTGGTGATCTTGATCGGCCGCTCCTTTGTTTAGAGCTTGCAGATACACTTCGGTGCCGCTTGGCTTCAGTTTTCCTTTTGAGATCCTTCCTTCTGTTAGGTGTTCCGGATTCGGAATGTTGTGAAACTTCTTCAAAGTTTAGACGGGCCTTTATATCTTTTAGCTTTTCCTGCTGTATCTTCTCTTGACTGACATTCTCGGCTATGATTGGAAACAACTGGTGGTAGTGCTTGTCACAGTACTCTTGGAGAGCTGTGTCGGACGCGGGCCTACCTTCATCTTCCAGTGTTTTTTCCTTTCCTACCGTATTCCGCATGGTGGACGTGGGCACGGAAGGAGCAGGGCCGGAATGATTGCTCGTGGTGAGTATTTTCAAGAACGCAGTTGTGTACTGGTCCCACGGATGGCGCCAACTTGTTAGTGCAATATATGTGAGAGGTATGGATTGGAGTTAAGATTGCGTATTGGGCTGCTTTAATGGGCCGCTGATGGGTCGAGCTTGCACTAATCCAAGTGATGAAATGATTCCCTGCACAAATGAGAGTAAACCGTTAGCCTTACCGTGGGGACGGACCCCACGATTAAGCTCCAGCGTGAGAGTAAGTAACCATATTTGTCAGAGAATGTTCGGAGTGTGTATTTATGTGTGAGAAATTCATACCTCGTAAAGTTTGTGCGAACCCCCTTTTCTAGGCGAGTTCAATACTAGGGTTTCCTAGTATTTCGCTTTTTATGGTTAGTGGCCAGAGTGGGACCCTTTTCGGGCAAGGATCCGCTATAATCATGATTGAGGACACAGATCATCTTCCGCGGCCCATGGTTGATCCGATGCGGGACTACGGAAGTGCCCTTTGGGTGATCTGCGTGCTTCTCTATATGTCCGAGCCGTAACTCATCTATTATTGGGCTAAGTAGCCCGATATGTTCGTTTGTTGGGCCGGGGCCCAAATGTGTATAATACGGTCCAGGCCCAGTAAGCCTGCTATCCGTATTATACGTCATCAATCGTAGTCTATGTTTGGGAATATAGAACATGCTTTCTTTCCATGCTTAGACCAAAAGTCCAATTTAAACGATCACAAGTCATATTAGAGTTGCATAAATGATGCAAATACGAATCTGCATTTTACCCATATTCGGATGGATCATGCTTTTAATAGCCAACTGTTCTGGAAAGAGTATCTTACCGATTCCACAAACAACTAAAACCTGGCCCAAAAAAGTTAGATTTTCCATATAAATTGCCAAATTTTGGATAATTTTGGGTGGTATTCAGAGTAAAAGTGTCCAAAGTGTCCAAAGTGTCCAAACACATTCAATGTCTCTAGCACATATATGTTTAAATTACGTTGGAATCATCCGAAAGCGCTACACATAAACAATTTGGTCAAGCTTGAAATGTTTCAAACTATAGCAATGACGACTGTGCATATTTCATAATTTTTATGACAACCATTAATGACATGTATAGATCTCAGATCCTATGTCATATTGTAACCAAAAAAAAAAAAATTACTAAAATCCAAAAATGAAGACAAACACTAAGAAGGAAAGTAATTAAGATTAGATAACCGGATTTCAATAAACCATAAGGTTATGGATACCAAATTAAAAACATACGAAAAGGTTAGATTAACCCATTCTTGAAACCTTACTATAGGATTAGACTACACTTTAACTAAAAAGCATAAACAACAACAACAACAACAACATAATACCTAAGATGAAGATAACTACTGCTACCTCCGTCCCAAAATAAATGTCAAGTTTGACTTTTGAGAGTCAAACTGGTTCAACTTTGACCTTAACTATTTTTATGGGTGGTATATAATATTTGATGTAAAATATATAAATGAATTGGGTTTTAATTGTATTTTTCAATGGTATAATTTTCATCAAGTATTATATAACAAAAAATAAATAAATAAATAAATAAATAATAAAGTTGAACCAGTTTGACTCTGAAAAGTCAAACTGGACACTTATTTTGGGACGGAGGGAGTAGTAAATATCAAGTTTTGGAAAAATGACACTTAGCACACCATTCTCAAACGTCGTATCATACACCACCGCATTCGCATTTTGGGGCAACTCAGTTTGATAACCATACGAGTGAGTGGGCTCCATTACACGAGCATTCTCCTCTTTTTTCAAAGTAACTGATATTTGAATTCTTCGACCTGGTCCATTAGGGTAAACCTTGACTACATCAATTTCCTTTGCTTCCACCTTGTACACGTGCGCCTCGCGTGTCTATGTCCATCCATAACATTTTCTTTCTTTGATTGGTTTGGAATCCCAGCGTCCACGGCTGCGGAAGTACATGACGTGTTATGGTGGTTGTTTGTTTGTTAAGCTGCTGAACAAATAATTTGTGTTGTAGTGATGAAATGCTTCCACTTTTCCGACAAGGTTTTATATATACGGAGTAGTATTATTATTTGGGAGAATTGCATATATACCCACTAAAACTCATAAACTTGCATATTTTTCCAAAATACAAGTTTTCAATACATGATGTACAATGCTAGTTAAGCATGTTTTGGGTATATATACAAATATGCAAGTTTTAGTGGGTATATATGCAATTGGCCCTTATTATTTTAGGGTAGGATACTACGGTGTTCATGGATCGGGTAATATCCGCAGTAACCGAAAACCGAAACCGAACCGAACCGAAAATAACCGAACCGAATTCTTAACCGAACCGAATTGGTAAAAACCGAACCGAACCGAACATTTTAATCGGTTTATGGTTCGGTTATGGGTTTAGCATATTGACAACCGAACCGAACCGAAAACCGAATTATAATTAATATTTAATATTTTTTATATATTAATTAAAAAAATATAACTTGACTAACCCTAGGTCCTATGATGTTAGGGTATTTTGTGTTCAATAGATGTTAAAACTTGTCTAGGTATGTCGTTTTGCATATATTTTGGCATACCGTCATGGGGTCATGTGCTATGATTAGTTATTTCTTAGGAAAGTTTATGTATCTGGATGATGTATGTTCTATTCTCTAGGTTTAATCATTTGACATACATATCAATATGTGTATGTAAGACTGTTATGGTTCAATATTAGAGCAAATATAAATGTTGTTCAATATTCAAGTACAAAATTTCGGTTTTCGGTTTTGACCCATAACCGAACCGAACTTTGGTTCGGTTCTCGGTTCGGTTTGGTCACAAATATTTTCGGATCGGTTCGGTTTTCGGTTATGACTCAAAAAAAATTTTAACCGAACAACCCGAACCGAATAAACCAATTAACCGAGAACCGAACCGATAAACACCCCTAGATACTAGGATAAGTTTGGGTATGCTATTCATTTTGTTATGGGCTTGGAAGTTGGAACCGAAGTGATTTATTGGGCTTCTGATGCCTGGGCCATGGGGAACCGTCATTTTCATGTTAAACAACACTTATTTCACTACTCAAATGGTTGTATGTATTTAGATAAGATGATGTCGCCTAATCTCTTACAGTATTACTTGCGACATAAATCTACAAAAGCTAGATGATATGTACCCTACCAAAACCTTTAAATGGTTAATGGGAGTTATAGTTTTGAATTACTGTTATGGCATATTGCAAGTAAACTGTCTTTCACTAAATGTAATCACAAATTCACAATAACATAGTACTTTGAATAAATTACAGAACATTATATCATAAAGTTTGGATAATAAGGAAAGATACTATATCCAATTTTAATTTTGAGACATGTGATTCACTTTGTCGATAAGGAACTAATTTTCAAACTGTTTTCTTTTAGAAAGAAGGTAATGTAGCTACATAGAGCATTAAGGCCAAAACATTTCACTGAATTTAAGGTTAAGAGAGTACTAAACTATCTTTACTTTTAACTTACACATTTATAGATATTACAGTATTAAACTTCAATGTAAATACAAAAAACATTCACTTCAATGTATAAATTAATGAGTTTAAAGTATTATTTGCCTTTTATCAAGAAAAAGACGTTGACTTAAAGTATATCTTGACCTGTGGAACTTATTTGTACACGCAAGTTCCTCCTAGATGTGCTGTATTAAATTGATGTGGTTCTATATCGATACTCTCAGACTATGTCAATCTTTTGCACCTTTGGTCAAATTATCTATTACTAAAGTTATTTCATTTACCAAACAACTTATGTACATTTTCACCATTGATATCTCACAACTAACAAATATTCAATGCTGCTTATTGATTAGTACATGACCAGTGGAGTTTTAACTATATTGGAGTAATTTGTTACACTATTTAACCACTTTTATTTCAAAAACAAAAAACAGACAACGGTAGTGTACATTATAAAGGAGCCGTTACAATCGCCACACCTTTACACGCGCGTAAAGATAACGTTTTAACCAAAATTCCATCACATCATTCACGTCCAACACACGCATACCTTTTTTAATTGCCACGTCGGATTCACTTTACGATATTTGCAGAAATTAAAAACCAACTATCTGATAATCTGAGATCTAGAATTTCAACACACGCATTCCTTTTTTAATTGCCACGTCAGATTCACTTCCCGATATTTGCAGAAATTAAAAACCAACTATTTGAGATCTAGAATTTCAATAATCAGGTATCTAAACACAGAACTGAAATTTGGAGATCAATTAACATAACATAAACAACACCTAATAATATTGAGATTCATCATCAAATATCTAAACTTAAATTTGGGCATAAAAAACAATCTCATTACACCCACAATTACCAAACACCCTAAATTAAAAACCTTTACAACTAATTTTAATTCCCTACAATCAAACAAACAACCAAACACCCCAATTCCCTTCACTTCCCTTCCTTTCTAGAACAATCTTCCATGTCATCATACTCACTTCCTTGTCCTTGTAGAACCTCTCTTAGCCGGCGCCGCCTTAGCCGCCACCTTCTTCGCCGGAGCTTTCTTCGCCGCCGCCGCCTTTGCCTTTGGAGCCGCAGCCGCCTTCTTTGGAGTCGATTTTGCTGATGTCTTGGCTACCTTAGCCGCAGGCTTAGCAGCTTCCTTTGCTTTCGGCTTGGCAGCTGGCTTAGCCTTAGCCGCCGGTTTAGCTTTAGCAGCTGGCTTAGCCTTAGCAGCCGGCTTGGCCTTAGCAGCGGGCTTAGCCTTAGCAGCCGGCTTGGCTTTTGCAGCAGGTTTAGCTTTTGCGGCTGGTTTCTTCTTAGCTGGAGCTTTTTTAGCAGCTGGCTTAGCGGCGGCTGGCTTCTTCTTAGCGGCAGCTGGTTTCTTCTTAGCTGGAGCTTTTTTAGCAGCTGGAGCTGGCTTAGCTTTTGAAGGAAGCTTGAAAGATCCCTTGACCTTAACCAACTTATCACTAGCAACAAGCTTCTTCAACTGAGTCAACAACTGCTTCTTAAAATTAGCAGGCAGATTCTTTTGCTTGTCTTCAATAAACTTCCCAATCGCATACTGACTCGATCCATTCCTTTCCTTCAAACACACTATCGCATCACTTATCATCTGTACACACATTCAAAACACACACTAATTAATCATCTAACCAACAACATTTTTATAAAAATAGTTAAATTATCATCTAAACACATTTTATAAACAAAATAAATAAAATAAAACCTAGATTTTATAAAAATGTAACAAAATTAGTTAAATCAGTTATAAATCAGATAAATTATCATTTAAACATAACTGTATGCAAATAATAAGCATAAATGTAATAAAATAAGTGAAATGAGTTACAAACCTCGAAATAAGTAGGATGAGAAGCCGTGGTCTTAGGTTTACGAGCAGCAGGTGACTTCTTCGCTTTCTTAGGCTTAGATTCCTTTGTTTCAGCAGCGGCGGGAGCATTTTCAGTCGCCGGAGCATCGTCGGCGGTAGGTTCGACGGTGGCCGGAACTTCAGTGGCAGCGATTGGTTCTTCAGTCGACATTTTTCTCGATTAGGGTTAGGGTTAGGGTTTGTGAAATATTATTATCAGATGAATGTGAGAGAGAGTGAATGAGAATGTGAGGAAGAAGAAAATGAATGGGGGTTTATATATATGAGGGCATATCCGGATAGTGAATCCTGATTGGTTGAGATAGCTGCACACGGATTGAGGTTAGATTTAATCTTGACCGTTGGATTAAATTTAATGAGATTGGATCTATGGTTGTGAGATGATGTGGTGTGGTGGATTGGATGGGGGTTGTAATAAGATTTTATTTAGATGGCTTGACTAGTTGTGTTTCTATGCTTGATTTAATTTGCTGTATCTTGAGTTTTAGTTGATGAAATTTAGTAAACTTTTTTTAGTTTTGTAGGGAATTAAGTTAGCTTTGTAACGAGTATTTACATTGTCGTTAACGGTTAGCGGTTTGGGAGATTTTTTGTTTTGAAGTGATGATGGTCGAAACGTTTGGTTTTTAGTAGTGGTTCATGGTTTTAAGCGGTTTTACGGAATGTTTGATGGTCTTTTTGTGATTTTTTTTGTTTGTGTGATGCTAATGTGATTAGGTAACGTGTGGGTTCGAGAATCGTGGGAAATGGATGAAAATCAAGTGTGCTATGGTGTTTCGAATGTGGTCAAGGATGAACACTATTTCTTTTAACTAAAGGTTAAAGTAAATACATGTCACTTGCTGTATATTGTACTAAGGTACATATTTATTGTTATAGATGATCAAAATGTAATTTAAGGGTGGTTATTAAACAACACACATTATTAATTATTACAGTTTACATGTTTGTTTTTGCTAAAATTCTAAAATGGCTAGGTGTTAGAGAATATTATCAACTGCAAAGGTGTATCATTGTATGCAACCTGTTAGACTTTGTAGAACATCATATGCAGTAATGTATCAGCTTATTACAAACATCATTATGCTCTAAATCAAGAATGCAAATAGTTAACAAAAAAAATTTAGAACAGGTTCCAACCAAAATGAAAGATAACTCATACAGAATCACACATAATCGTTATAAAACATAACCAATATCACATAAATTCAGTTTCAGTGCTCATACTCGAAAGAGACGGTGTTTGAACGTTACCAGAAAGCTAAAGCAAAGTCACATCTTAAACTCAATCGATCAACGTTGCATCATGTCATCTGGTACTCGTCTTGGGTGAATGGGGGTTCACGAATAAGGTGAGGCACACAAAAGATGCGGTAAATGTGGTTCAAGTAGTGGATGAGGGTACCTAAAAACATATATTGAGTTTCACTATGTCCAACCAAATGCTTTAACAAACTCAAACTATGATTGAAATGTTCACAAACCTTAGTTGACGAGGCTATATTCAATGGCACGACAGTAAAAAGGTATTTCTTGATATCTTGATGTGTAAAACACGACCAATAGTGGCGAGATCAAGATTATCTAGACTCGTTCAAAGAGATCTTTTTCAACGAACTTCGTGAATCTCTAATCTTTCATATTCTTACATATACACGCATAGTTCGCTCAATATGAGGTAACTAAAATTGAAACATTCTCAAACGTTAACATTTATAGAAAATACAAATTTTATTAGACTAGTAAATATAACAAAATGACCACCAAGCATTCTGTTTGAAGACATCATGACCCATTTTTAGATGGTAAAATTAAAGTTGTGGTTCCCTAATAAAACTCTTGTCCCAGTTTTTTCTCATCAAGAAAAACCGAAAGATCGATGTTTATACTAACATGAAATGTGTGGTTGATTCGGAAAACAAGTAGCTCGTTCAGATCGATCACCAACTCATTGTATATAGTCCAATGATATAATTATTATTTGTAGTCATGATGTTGACAAACTAAAGTTTATCTTCACACAAACTTATATATCTTATATATATGACTAAAACTATAGATATTGACTTATTCAATTCAGAACATAGGTGATAACATACATATTTTAAAAAAATCCAAACTTAAACTCGTAATTTAAATCAAGACCACTCAGTTTCTTTTGACAGATAAATGAACTATTGGGGGATAACTAGCCATTTTATTGATGTCAACTACAATTATCAACATGCATTAGAGATAGAATGATCATGATATTATGAAATCTAGGAAATGATTGTTAAACATTCACTTTTTCTATTTGTACAATTTATCAATTTAACTAGCAAGTGGTTGGTTAGTAAACCAAAATAATTACAATCACATTCTTAAATTCTTTTAACTTGACTCAAGATGGTTGTCTAGCACAACTTATTGATTCTTTTGTTCTGGATCTATATTACCCTATTCGACCAACTTAGTATGCTGCTATAGCTATAAGAATACTAATAGCCCTAATGTCAGTTACAGGAGAAAAGGTTTCCTCGTAGTCAACACCAAATGTTTGAGTAAAGCCTTTAGCTACCAAACGGGCTTTATAGGTGTGTACCTTGCCATTCATGTCAGCTTTCTTCTTGAAGAGCCACTTACTTCCAACTACCTTGGCATTGGGAGGAAGGTCTACTTCAATCCAGACATTGTTATCTTTCATGGATTGCATTTCCTCATTCATAGCAACTACCCATTTATCCTTTTCAGGACTCTCAATAGCAGCCCTATAATTAGCAAGTTCATTAAGATTCCCTAATATAGTTTCCTCAACTTCTACGTTAAGACATAGATGTTCATTAAGATTCCCTAATATAGTTTCCTCAACTTCTACGTTAAGACATAGACGTTTAGGAGCTTTCACATGTCTTGAAGACTTGCGAATGGGAACAATTTCAACTCCAGGTGGAGGACCAAGACTTTCAGGTTCCACAGGAAGTATGCTAGTGTTTTCAGAAGGTAATGTATCTACCTGATCATCTTCCAGATCATAAACTCTCCCATTGAATTCTTGAGATATAAGTTCCTTTTCTAAAAAGTCTTCATATCTAGCAACAATTACTTTGTTTTTCAGGTGGATAGTAAAAGTAGTAACCCATCGTTTCCTTTGGGTATCCTACAAAGATACACTTTACAGATCTCTGTTGGAGTTTATCTGCTGAGTCACGTCTTATATACGCCTCGCAACCCCAGACCTTTAAATAAGACAAGTTTGGAGCTTTTCCATTCCATATTTCATATGGTGTCTTATCAACCTTCTTAGTGGGAACCATATTCAAAATACGAACCGCATATTCTAAGGCATAATCCCAAAAAGATAAAGGAAGAGTTGTAAGATTAAACGTTGATCATACCATGTCTAACAATGTACGATTTCTTCTCTCAGATACACCATTTTGTTGTGGAGTATACGGAATTCTCAGCTAAATAATCTTTAAACTCTTGGCTTAAGTATTCACCACCTCTATCGGATCGAAGAGCTTTAATCTTCTTTCCTAGTTGCAATTCTACTTCTGCTTTGAAAACCTTAAATGTTTCAAACACCTCATGTTTATGTTTAAGCAAGTAAACATAACCATATCTGCTGAAATCATCTGTAAAGGTTAAGAAGTAACATTTTCAATCTATTTTTTGGAGGAAACACTTTACTTTAAAAATCAACCGAATAACATTATTTTTTTCTTTTCCTCCTTAAATGTTACTCAAGAACACAATTTTTTTGTTTCTTTTCATTTTGTTTCTTTTTATTTCTTAAGTGATACTCGAGAACACAATATCAAATTTATTTATTAAAACTCAAGATTAAAGTTTGATTTATATTAGACTAAATAACAACTGCTATCTTTCATATAGAAACTGCACTACTCCATTATGTTTCAATTCGATAGTGGGGTACTTGAGTTTCTCCTATGTTCAACATTAGTTAGTGATGATATGTGTTTTTTAAGAAATGTTATAAAAAAATATATATATAATAAATTGGCTAAAATGCTTAGCAATATCTGATAGAATGTCTCATAAGAGTTCATGATTTTTTAATTTTTTTAATTAGCTAGGTTAGACATCATATGCATCTATTGTAGTTAAGGCTTAGCAACCCAAAAGTCGTGAACTAAGGACAAGCCGATGAGATGTTTACACAACAAAAACTAACTTTAATTAATTCACCATATGATCAACACACCGAAATTGTCATAACCTCCGTCATCATCTTAACACATATAATTCTCAATGCAAGGCTAAATTAAAACCTTAAGAAGATTGAAACAACTTTGAAGTAGCTATATAAGTTCCACATACCAAGTGATTGAACAACAGTAACTCCATCATTTTTGAAATTACAACACCAACCTATTAACCTTCTTTACAAAACTGAAATGCATATAGCCTAGCTACCTGTAATACCTAAAATTCTATAACATGTAAAATGACCAAATTGCCCCTGAGAATTTAAAACCTAAATAAAACATTTGTAAAGCACAAATAAATTCCAAACTTCTAGCAATGAACAAATTATGATCCCAAGTAATTTTAACAACACCATGTAACATTTATGCAAGCCATGAAATTACCAAATTGCCCTTGGGCGCCTAATATAGAATTTAAATTCAAAAGTTATGAATTAATAAAAAGGAAACTTAATGGAATTAAATGGAAATTAAGGGAGATAATCAAGCCATTAATTATTTGACCAAAACCCCCGAAATTTTGGTCTATTACTTCCCTAAAACTCGGTCACTTCACAATTCACATAGCACACATATTTTTTTTCTCCCAAAATTCCAAACCGATCAAACCCTTATACACAAAATAATTCTCTCTTCATCCATTCGAATTTCTGGAAGTGAAACACTATTTTTCCTGTGTTCTTAAGGACCTCAAGAAGCCTAGAAAAATAGCTTTTCGAATTGTGGAGGTCGGGATTGCAAGTTGTCGAATTTTTCTCATTTATTCCACTCGATAGGTAAGAATTCCATTTTTATTAATTCGATCTATGTAAAATTCATTTCCCATTTTTCTCACGTCCCTCACATCATGTATGGTCTGTGAAAAATGATTACAAGGTCGTGGAGTGGCTGTGGTGATCGTGGTGAAATTCTTGGTGTCGAGCGCTATATTCGATAGGTCCAATTATAATACGCCTAATCTACACGTCAAACATTCGATCTGGTATTTTTCCCATAACTTATCAATCATATGAGACCTAAGAAAAATGTGAAATTCGATTCATGCATGATCTTCCTATTGTTTGTGAATTAAAATCTTATATCGAACCAAAAATCAAAAATATATGTATGCGATCAAAGTCAAGCTCATGAGTAATTTTTATGGATACCTTATGAATATGTTAACATGAGAAAAATGTAAATTCGATTTGTCATGGCCTATAAGAATTGTTTTCGAATTTATTTTAAAACCGGATTTAAGAAATATTTTGAGAAAATTACAAATCGATCGAGCTAGGGTTTTTTATATATGAATTAGGGCTTGTTCTTGGCTTATTAATGAGGTGTAATGATTGGTAAATGATTTGGTTAGGTTAGGGTTTGATTTTGTAAAGATAAAAGTCATATCGTATGGTTTTAAAAGTCTAGGGTAGATTATGTAATTTCTAAAACTCTTGGATCATTTTTAAAACTTATTTTAGAACATGTACTTGCTGTATAAAATATAATAGGAGGGGGTCTAGTGTCATTTTTGTATTTTAAGGGATTAAAATGTTTTTAGGGTTTAATTATAGTTCGAATTATAAAATAATTAAATAGAGGGACTAAACTTGTAATTTCTGGAAAGTTAGTGCTGTTTTGAGTAAAATAATACATTCAGGAGGTTATGTGTTAATTTGGTGATTTAATGGGTTAATATGTAATTATTATTAATATAAAGTTGAAATTATAAAATAAAGGACTAAATATGTAATTTTGTAAACTAGAGGGATCTATTGTGTAAATTCTATAAAATTGAGGATACATTCTTATAATATGATAAAATAAGTGACCATTGTGAAACTTTGATAAATTAAGGGTCTAAAGTGTAACTTTTGAAACTAAAGGGTGTAAAGTGTAAATTGTGAATTCTCAAGGACCTAATATGTAAATGTGATAAAAGATACCCTAATTCCAGAAATAATGATTTAACTAAGAATGTTGATCTAACTTTCTAAATAAGGAAACCTTCTAAATATGGAAACCTGCTAAAAATAGAAAGTTACTTAATATGGAAATGGGATCTTTAGTAATCATGTCTTTACTCCTCTAGGTGTGAAGAGGGAGTAATCCTGTGCTCGTTATCATCTTTTCAGTGTGATCTTTGTCAAGCAATAAGGTACAGATATTCTGCTTCTTTGATAAGAGGCCTTCATTCTCTTTTTATGACTCCGATTATTGAACCATCATGATATTGAACCTTTACTTATGAACCTTTGCTCATGAACCTTTACTTATGAACCTTTGCTCATGAACCTTTATTTATGAACCTTTGCTTATGAACCATGATTATGAACCATGATTATGAACTTATGAAACATGATATTGACCTATGCAAGTAAACTTAAAACATGATTCATGATACTTGACCTTTACCCTCAGTTTGATGCTACGAGCCACTCACTAGGCATGAGGGTTTCATGTCCATGTCAGTCGATGCACCGATGGCATGACTCTAGGGCAGGAGAGTGATGACCTGTCCCGTCCCTGCATGTTATGTTTACGTAGAGGCAGATTATGGCCACCTGGGGCGTATGGATGCATCCTAGATTTGTTCATGTACATGTTATGTTATGTTATGTTATGATATTCATGGTGACTGATGGTGTGTGCGATACACGTCTTTCACACTCCGGGAGCTAGCTACTCCAACCCATGATGAGGACACCCCTCATATTTACAGGATACTAAGAGGTCTCCCCTCTACATGTTTATGGCTATGATTATGATTATGATTATGATTTCATGTTATGGGCTCGTAGTGGATTACTGACCTTCCTTTACCATTCACCTTTATCTTTTCCTTATGTATTCTTACCATGTATTCTTATCATATACTCATGCTTCCATTCTCTTTTACTCATGTATTATTCATTATGCTACTGCTTGTTACGTTATATCTGTTCACTGAGCTCTAGTAGCTCAGCCGCGTTTCTTTTCCCGCGGCAGGTAATTAAGCTAGGAGTTGGGCATGGCTTTGGGGTTGAGTGCACTTGAGTGGAGCTTGTTCTTATAGCTTATCTACCATTTGATTTCTTTAGACTTTATGTTGCCATTGTTTGGGCATTGAACTTATGTACTTCTTTTATTTCCTTTCATTTTGGATATAAGTCATGTTGACTTATTGTTGGATTATGTATTGACTTCCGCTATTTTGATTTATGGATACTATGTTGTTCTGATATGAAACCATATATTTGTGATATCTTTACCCTTGTCGGGTTGGGGTGTTACAATTTATGGTTTCAGAGACAGGTTTCCGAAACCCGTTGGCTTAGGCCTTTGACCTGTGAGGATTGGGTAGACATTAGGTTTTCCTTTCGCGTACTCTTTTCCGTATTCTGCTCTGTCATATTTTATTTCACTTTACTAATCGTCTTCGTAATTCTATAGATGGTTAACACTCGTCATCAGGAGTATAACAGTGGAGGAGATGCTGAAATCCCCAATCTGGAGGCTATGGTGGCTAATGCTATAGCCAATTTGTTACCGGGCCTTAACACTGATGCGGTGATCAACCGGCTTATAAATGGTGGAGCTGGTTCATCTGGGGGTGCTGGCAGTTCTTCTGGTGGTGGGGGTCGACCCACTACCATTAATGGGTGGCTGGAGAGTTTTAATAAACTCAAGCCATTGTCCTTCACTTCTGCTGCTACTCCTCATGCAGCAGAAGACTGGATCACCCACATGGAGAAACTGTTCGAGGTGTTAGGTTGTGAGGACGAGTTCAAGACTCGTTTGGCTGTGTTCAAGTTAGAGGGTGACGCGCTCAACTGGTGGAAAGCGCACAAAGAAGCTAAAGGTGGTGATGCATATGTTCTCGGTTGTTCTTGGGCTGATTTCCGTACCACGTTCTATAATCGGTACTTCCCGGTTTCCGAGCAGCAGAGGTTCATTAGGGAGTACAACACTATCTCTCAGCTTGATTCTGAGCATGCTGGGCAGTATCTGGAGCGGTTTCAGAGATTAGTGAGTTTTGTGGGTCCGCTTGCGGGAGATTCTAAGCAGCAGGCTAGGCAATACAAATGGGGACTCAAGAGGTTAGTAACCTATTTAAGTTGATGGTTGGTACCAATAGACATTAATACATTTTTCTTCTACTATTGTATTAGGTGGGTACTAGACCGCATACTTAATGATGAGTTTCGAGACCCGGCAGAATGTTGCGACGCTGCTCGCAATATTGAGATATTTCATCAGGGATCTGGGTATAAGAGGAACAGAGATGGGGACAAGATTCAGACTCAGGGTCAGAGCAAGGATTTTAAGGGCCGGAATGACAGGAGTTATGATTCTCGTGGTCAGGGGGATCGACGATACGACCATCAGGGTCAGGCTGGCAGGAACTATGATCAGAAGAGGTCAGATACTAGAGGGCAGGATTCCAGGTTCACTCCTAGGCAGGGAGATGATCGCTCGGGACGCAACACCAGTCAGAAACAGGGGAGAGACCAGACTGCTAGGGGTAATCAGCAGAACAGGACTCCGGGTTCTAGTTCTCAGGGAGGTGCATCTGGAGGTTCATATTCTTATCCTATTTGTACTACGTGTGGCAAGCGCCACAATGGACCATGTCGTCGGGCTTCTGGGACTTGTTTTGGATGTGGTTCGACAGAGCATCGTGTGAAAGATTGTCCCAAGCAAAACCCGGAGAAAACCGGGAACTATCTACCTCCCCCTCCACCCAACACTGGCCGCGTATATTCTATGACTCGGGACCAGGCGGCTCAGTCTTCAGGTACGATTACGGGTGTTTTATATATTGGTGATCACGCTATTTTCACACTTTTTGATACTGGAGCTACACACTCGATTATATCTTTAAATCTGGTAAAGAAACTTAAAATATTACCAACACCACTAAGTAATCAAGTATCCCTCTCTACTCCCATGAAACTCAGTACTCTTATTAATCATGAATATGTGAATTGTCCTATACGATTCGATGACCGGATTCGTTCGGCAAATCTGCTTCCTTTGGACATGGTTGATTTCGACGTTATTCTGGGCATGGATTGGTTATCTTTTCATAGAGCCACCATTGACTGTCATGCTCGAAAAGTAATTTTTGGTGATCTAACTCAGCCTGAATTTGTCTTTCATGAAACACGCTCTCTAAAATCTGTGAAAATTATTTCTGCTTTGAAAGCAAGGACTCTAATATCTCATGGTTGCCAAGGTTATTTGGCCTCTGTTAAAGATTCTTCTGCGGAAGGTCCTGATATTAATACTGTTCATGTTGTTCGGGAATTTTCTGATGTTTTCCCTGAAAAACTTCCTGGTCTTGCTCCGGCCAGAGAGGTTGAATTTACTATCGATCTGATTCCCGGTGCTGAGCCTATCTCTAAGGCTCCGTACCGGATGGCACCGGTGGAACTCAAGGAATTAAAGGAACAGCTAGAAGAGTTATTGGACTGTGGATTTATTCGTCCAAGTGTGTCACCATGGGGTGCTCCTGTACTTTTTGTAAAGAAGAAAGATGGGTCTATGCGGTTGTGTATCGATTACCGGGAGTTAAACCGTATAACTATTCGGAACCGTTATCCGCTACCTCGCATCGATGATTTATTCGATCAGTTGCAGGGTGCTAAAGTATTCTCCAAGATTGACTTGCGATCTGGTTATCACCAGTTGCGGGTTAAAGAGCAGGACATTTCTAAGACTGCTTTTCGTACTCGGTATGGACATTATGAGTTTTTAGTTATGCCTTTTGGGTTAACAAATGCTCCTGCAGTATTTATGGACTTAATGAACTGGGTTTTCCATGAATTCCTTGATAAATTCGTTATCGTTTTCATCGATGATATTCTGGTATATTCTAAGTCGGCGGAAGAGCACGAGCAGCATTTGCGTACTGTATTGGGTATTCTGAGGCAGCAGAAATTATACGCTAAATTTTCCAAGTGTGAATTCTGGTTGGACCGAGTTGCTTTCCTTGGTCACGTCGTGTCGGCAGATGGGATTACCATGGATCCAGCTAAGGTCGAAGCTATCACAAAATGGCCAAGACCTACAACGGTAACCGAAGTCAGGAGTTTTCTGGGTTTAGCTGGTTACTATCGACGTTTTGTCGAGGGTTTTTCGAAGTTGGCTTTACCGTTGACTCAATTGATGAGAAAAGGTGAAAAGTTTGTGTGGACGGATGAGCGTGAGCAGAGCTTTGAGGAGTTGAAACGACGGCTAGTGTCTGCACCTATTTTGACCTTACCGTCGGGTTCGGGAGGATTTCAGATTTATAGTGACGCTTCCAAGAAGGGTTTAGGTTGTGTTCTCATGCAGAACGGGAAAGTAATTGCCTATGCTTCAAGGCAGTTAAAACCCTATGAGGAAAATTATCCGACCCATGATCTAGAGTTGGCAACTGTGGTATTTGCGTTGAAAATATGGAGACATTACTTATACGGTGAATCATGTGATATCTTCACGGATCATAAGAGTCTCAAATACATATTTACCCAGAAGGAGCTCAACATGAGGCAGAGAAGATGGTTGGAGCTTCTGAAAGATTACGACACTAATATCCAGTATCATCCCGGCAAAGCGAATGTAGTTGCCGATGCACTCAGCAGGAAGTCGGGTATGATTGCTAGTATAAATATCGAGCCTCGTATTCTTCAGGACTTAGAGCGGTTAGAGGTTGAGATATGTGTAAAGGGCGTTAGTGGTTATTGGGCGAGTTTGAAGGTGGAATCGAACTTGATGCTGCGGATTAAGGAAGCTCAGAAGGACGATGGTGAACTCTGGGCTATTGTGCAGAATGTCGAGGAAGGTAAGCAGTCTGAGTTTCGGGTAGATGGTAGTGGTATTGTATGGTGTGGAGATCGATTATGCGTTCCTGATGATTCTGATCTACGTGAGGCCTTGTTGACTGAGGCTCATAGTTCTCCTTTTTCTATACATCCTGGTTCAACCAAGATGTATCGGGATCTAAAGCAACATTTCTGGTGGAGCGGCATGAAGCAGGATGTGGCATCGTTTGTAGCTAGATGTATGACCTGTCAACAGGTCAAGATTGAACACCAGAGAGCTAGTGGGTTATTACAGCCTTTGGAGATTCCAGTTTGGAAGTGGGATGAAATTTCTATGGATTTTGTTTGTGGTTTACCGTTGACTCGTAGGAAACATGATGCGATTTGGGTAGTCGTTGATCGGCTAACTAAATCCGCTCATTTCTTACCCATCCGTATGAGCTACAGTGTTAGTAAGTTGTCCGAGATTTTCACGCAGGAGATTGTTAGGTTGCATGGCACTCCTTCTTCTATCGTTTCTGATCGTGATCCTCGTTTTACTTCGCGCTTCTGGAAGGGATTGCATAAAGTTTGGGGTGTTCGTCTTAAGTTCAGTACCGCTTTTCATCCCCAAACTGATGGTCAGTCGGAGAGGACCATCCAGACATTAGAGGATATGTTACGAGCGTGTGCATTGGAATGGACGGGTAGTTGGGACGATTACCTGTGTTTGGTAGAGTTCGCTTATAATAACAGTTGGCATGCGAGCATCGATATGGCACCTTTTGAGATGTTATATGGGCGAAAGTGCAGAGCACCGGTATGTTGGAATGAAGTAGGGGAACGTATTCTTGAAGGACCTGAGATGATTGAGGTCACAAATGAAAAAGTTGCCACGGCTAAGGAGAAATTGAAAGAGGCACGAGCGCGTCAAAAGAGTTATGCGGATAAACACCGTCGGGATCTAGAGTTTAATGTTGGAGACCGGGTATTTCTTAAAGTATCTCCGTTCCGAGGCGTCAAACGTTTTGGTATTAAGGGCAAGCTCAGTCCTCGGTTTATTGGACCCTTTGAAATTCTGGAGCGTATCGGAGAAGTCTCGTATCGTCTAGCTTTGCCACCTCAGTTGGCTCATGTTCATAATGTATTTCATGTATCTCTTTTGAGGGGATACAATTATCATCCACTACATGTGGCTTCTTATCCGTTTGATCAAATCCGTCCCGATATGACCTTATCTGAAGAACCGGAAGCGGTTTTAGAGCGTCAGGAACGCGTCATGAGAAATAAAGTCATTCCTTTTGTAAAGATTCTTTGGCGGAATCACCCAGCACGCGAGGCAACCTGGGAGACCGAAGAATCGATACGATCGAGTTATCCTCATTTCATGTTTTGATCTGGTATGTTCCGTTTCGTTTCTGTCATGTTTCCTTTCTCATGTCTTTGCAAATTTCGAGGACGAAATTTTTCTTTTAGTGGGGAAGAAGTTGTAATACCTAAAATTCTATAACATGTAAAATGACCAAATTGCCCCTGAGAATTTAAAACCTAAATAAAACATTTGTAAAGCACAAATAAATTCCAAACTTCTAGCAATGAACAAATTATGATCCCAAGTAATTTTAACAACACCATGTAACATTTATGCAAGCCATGAAATTACCAAATTGCCCTTGGGCGCCTAATATAGAATTTAAATTCAAAAGTTATGAATTAATAAAAAGGAAACTTAATGGAATTAAATGGAAATTAAGGGAGATAATCAAGCCATTAATTATTTGACCAAAACCCCCGAAATTTTGGTCTATTACTTCCCTAAAACTCGGTCACTTCACAATTCACATAGCACACATATTTTTTTTCTCCCAAAATTCCAAACCGATCAAACCCTTATACACAAAATAATTCTCTCTTCATCCATTCGAATTTCTGGAAGTGAAACACTATTTTTCCTGTGTTCTTAAGGACCTCAAGAAGCCTAGAAAAATAGCTTTTCGAATTGTGGAGTTCGGGATTGCAAGTTGTCGAATTTTTCTCATTTATTCCACTCGATAGGTAATAATTCCATTTTTATTAATTCGATCTATGTAAAATTCATTTCCCATTTTTCTCACGTCCCTCACATCATGTATGGTCTGTGAAAAATGATTACAAGGTCGTGGAGTGGCTGTGGTAATCGTGGTGAAATTCTTGGTGTCGAGCGCTATATTCGATAGGTCCAATTATAATACGCCTAATCTACACGTCAAACATTCGATCTGGTATTTTTACCATAACTTATCAATCATATGAGACCTAAGAAAAATGTGAAATTCGATTCATGCATGATCTTCCTATTGTTTGTGAATTAAAATCTTATATCGAACCAAAAATCAAAAATATATGTATGCGATCAAAGTCAAGCTCATGAGTAATTTTTATGGATACCTTATGAATATGTTAACATGAGAAAAATGTAAATTCGATTTGTCATGGCCTATAAGAATTGTTTTCGAATTTATTTTAAAACCGGATTTAAGAAATATTTTGAGAAAATTACAAATCGATCGAGCTAGGGTTTTTTATATATGAATTAGGGCTTTTTCTTGGCTTATTAATGAAGTGTAATGATTGGTAAATGATTTGGTTAGGTTAGGGTTTGATTTTGTAAAGATAAAAGTCATATCGTATGGTTTTAAAAGTCTAGGGTAGATTATGTAATTTCTAAAACTCTTGGGTCATTTTTAAAACTTATTTTAGAACATGTACTTGCTGTATAAAATATAATAGGAGGGGTTCTAGTGTCATTTTTGTATTTTAAGGGATTAAAATGTTTTTAGGGTTTAATTATAGTTCGAATTATAAAATAATTAAATAGAGGGACTAAACTTGTAATTTCTGGAAAGTTAGTGCTGTTTTGAGTAAAATAATACATTCAGGAGGTTATGTGTTAATTTGGTGATTTAATGGGTTAATATGTAATTATTATTAATATAAAGTTGAAATTATAAAATAAAGGACTAAATATGTAATTTTGTAAACTAGAGGGATCTATTGTGTAAATTCTATAAAATTGAGGATACATTCTTATAATATGATAAAATAAGTGACCATTGTGAAACTTTGATAAATTAAGGGTCTAAAGTGTAACTTTTGAAACTAAAGGGTGTAAAGTGTAAATTGTGAATTCTCAAGGACCTAATATGTAAATGTGATAAAAGATACCCTAATTCCAGAAATAATGATTTAACTAAGAATGTTGATCTAACTTTCTAAATAAGGAAACCTTCTAAATATGGAAACCTGCTAAAAATAGAAAGTTACTTAATATGGAAATGGGATCTTTAGTAATCATGTCTTTACTCCTCTAGGTGTGAAGAGGGAGTAATCCTGTGCTCGTTATCATCTTTTCAGTGTGATCTTTGTCAAGCAATAAGGTACAGATATTCTGCTTCTTTGATAAGAGGCCTTCATTCTCTTTTATGACTCCGATTATTGAACCATCATGATATTGAACCTTTACTTATGAACCTTTGCTCATGAACCTTTACTTATGAACCTTTGCTCATGAACCTTTACTTATGAACCTTTGCTCATGAACCTTTATTTATGAACCTTTGCTTATGAACCATGATTATGAACTTATGAAACATGATATTGACCTATGCAAGTAAACTTAAAACATGATTCATGATACTTGACCTTTACCCTCAGTTTGATGCTACGAGCCACTCACTAGGCATGAGGGTTTCATGTCCATGTCAGTCGATGCACCGATGGCATGACTCTAGGGCAGGAGAGTGATGACCTGTCCCGTCCCTGCATGTTATGTTTACGTAGAGGCAGATTATGGCCACCTGGGGCGTATGGATGCATCCTAGATTTGTTCATGTACATGTTATGTTATGTTATGTTATGATATTCATGGTGACTGATGGTGTGTGCGATACACGTCTTTCACACTCCGGGAGCTAGCTACTCCAACCCATGATGAGGACACCCCTCATATTTACAGGATACTAAGAGGTCTCCCCTCTACATGTTTATGGCTATGATTATGATTATGATTATGATTTCATGTTATGGGCTCGTAGTGGATTACTGACCTTCCTTTACCATTCACCTTTATCTTTTCCTTATGTATTCTTACCATGTATTCTTATCATATACTCATGCTTCCATTCTCTTTTACTCATGTATTATTCATTATGCTACTGCTTGTTACGTTATATCTGTTCACTGAGCTCTAGTAGCTCAGCCGCGTTTCTTTTCCCGCGGCAGGTAATTAAGCTAGGAGCTGGGCATGGCTTTGGGGTTGAGTGCACTTGAGTGGAGCTTGTTCTTATAGCTTATCTACCATTTGATTTCTTTAGACTTTATGTTGCCATTGTTTGGGCATTGAACTTATGTACTTCTTTTATTTCCTTTCATTTTGGATATAAGTCATGTTGACTTATTGTTGGATTATGTATTGACTTCCGCTATTTTGATTTATGGATACTATGTTGTTCTGATATGAAACCATATATTTGTGATATCTTTACCCTTGTCGGGTTGGGGTGTTACACTACCTCTGAAAAATCACTAAATCAAATCACATCCATTTGCGAAGAGTCACTTGGGCATCCGAAGCATTTCCCCAAATCCGATCAAGTCAGTAACAAAAACAAAGTTTAATTAATTCACTATATGATCAACACACCAAAATTGTCATAACCTTCGTCATCATCATAACACATATAATTCTCAATGCAGACATATCACCCTTGTCCTCCAGTTCTAGTGTTGTGGCAAATGTAAAGAGTGAACCAAGAGCAACTGACCATATAAGGTGTAATATCGATCAGTCAATCTTCCTTCAATGTCCTGCATAATTAACTGTCGATTATATTTTCAGAAATCATGTCACAAAATTAACACAATGTTTACAATCGAGAAACTTGCAATGATTGCCACTCCATTAATCTTTTTTCTTCGTATATAAAGCCTCCTCATTGACAACAACCTCGCTTATGTATATGTGGAAATTAAGACCAACCGATTGTAGATGACCAAAAAGGAGAAGGAGCCCATGGAAAAGTCCAAGTATGTTGTTTGGCTTCATGTGCAAGAATAATCCTCATAATTATCAGCCTGCAACAACAAAAAAACATTAGTTATTACATTGTTAAGGTAGTGAATGCAGAATTTACTAAGAGCATTTTCAATGGTAACTCACCAAGTGTGTTAAAGTTACACTTTTGGTGTGTTAAAGGTGAGTTAACCATTGGAACTTGGTGTGTTAAGGCTCTGCGTTAAGGGGCACGTTAACCCCTTAACATGAGTTAAAGGTATGCATTTTTGGTGTGTTAAGGTTTAACACGGTGTGTTAACCATTGCGCCTTTGTGTGTTAAGGTGAGTTAAGGTGTGTTAAGGTTTAACACGGTGTGTTAACCATTGGAACTTGGTGTGTTAAG
The DNA here is from genome assembly GCA_021014915.2 of Artemisia tridentata subsp. tridentata. Taxonomy (NCBI): domain Eukaryota; kingdom Viridiplantae; phylum Streptophyta; class Magnoliopsida; order Asterales; family Asteraceae; genus Artemisia; species Artemisia tridentata. Next base: position 87,057,901 of record CP139506.1, read on the forward strand.
GTGAGTTAAGGTGTGTTAAAGCAATAAGGTGTGTTAACCATTGCGCCTTGGTGTTAATGCAGAAGTGTGTTAAAGTTTAACACGGGTTATCATTGGAAATGCTCTAACCTAAGCTTGATAAGGCTAGTCACAGTCGATGACAAAAGTGACCTGGGTCACCGGCTGTCACGTCAGCTTTCTCTCTCCGGTGACCAGACATGACCAAAGTGCCACAGTCGATGACCGAGTTTTTTTTTTTAATTCAAACATGTATATATATATATATATATATATATTATATATATATATATATATATATATATATATATATATATATATATATATATATATATATACGTGTACATGCATGCATTTACATACAAAACGTGTACATACATGCATATTGCGGAGATGTACTAAATTGTAAATACTAGGTATAACTAAATGCAATGTTGCAAAAATCGTAAATCGGTAGTCGGGCGGTCGACCACCCTGCAGCGATTAATCGGTCAAGGCGGGATTAATCGGATTGGCATTTCCTGCAAATTTTGTGTATTTCTGAAGACCAAACTAAAGATCTTAAGTGATTCCAAGCCTACTATGTGTAACCACCCATAAATTTCACACTTGTATTCAACTAATACTTATCCATTTTCTACATCAAATTTTTTTTTTTAAACATTTAAACTAAACGCTTGCTATTTATTAGAGTTTTCATAAAACCCTAATCTATTATAAACTATGATTTTACGTAACTAAACCATAAAAAACTAAAGTACAATATTTTATACCTAGAATACAAGACTTTAAAGCATAAAAACCCTAATTCCACTTTAACTCCCGATACGAGCCCTAAACCCATAAATTTATGATTTTATGTGATCAAATTACAAACCCTAATTTTTAGTGATATGTTTTCTACAAATTATAAATGTACAAGTCTTTCAAGCCAGGGTACAAGTCATTTATGCATAAAAACATAATATTTATATAAATGTCATTATAAACCTAAATGTACTTATTTTAGAGCACCTTATACAAGTCTCATATGCACGAGCTTTAGAAAACTAAGAGGCCGCCGGCCTCCTCTTCAGACGTGTCCTCGACAACCTGGCGGTTCTTCGGTCTCCGCTAACTTGAGTACAACACCCTAATGCCTAGAGTACAAGTGCTTATAGCACAAGACCTAAAACTATACATTTATTACTTTTAAACTTAATTAAGCTAATATATATTCATTTTAACCTAACTAAAAATTGAAAATAAATTTTCTATATTCTTTAAACTATAGTACAACCCTAAATAGCATATAGTACAACCCCTCTTAGCACAAATCAATTTCCTTTTTATTTCTTACCAAATTCGACATTAATATTAAACTAACAAGTCCTAGATTATTTTCTACTCACAGAATACCCAAACCAAGCCTCAAACTAATTTTGCTACATCATCTAGATACCATGTACAATGCAATAAAACCTATGTTCTATAAACTTAAGCACCATTCGATCCATCTAATTCTCCTAGCTAAATTCTAAACTACAACTAAACTAATTTAGTGACTTAATACTATAAGATTTCTTCTAATAACTCAAATACTCCCACATCACCTTGTCCCTTGATGTCTCACTTTAGTCAAGAATGGCAGTTAAAACTTTAGGCCTAGAATTGAACCACCTCAACACCCTCACATACTACCACACGCCACTCTCCTTCACCATATATCATCCCACAAGCTTCTATGATACACATCAACATGTCCCTCCTTCCCACAACATGATGACATAGATACTTAGTAAACTCTAACTTCTTTCCTCTATAAAATTGACACACCATCTCTTTTACTTAACCCATTCGAAATTCATAAAAACATAAAACCCACTCACTTAAAATCTGATATAAAAGTCCCTTTAGAAGCTAAGGAAGAACATAGGAGAGCTTAGTAGGAGAAGAAAGACTAGCTTTCCATTTCAAGCCAAATTATCAAAAACTCTCTATAGTCGAATATTCAACTTGTAAGTTATCTTAGCAATTTCAATACTTTTTATAACTCTTAAGTATGTCTAAAAATGACATTACACAAGTCCTAGCTAGAAATATAAGATAAAATCTTGTTTTGCAAAGTTTCTATAAAATCTAGTAACTAATATCATTCTTTATTTACATTGTAATAATAACTAAGCTTAAGGATATCTAATGCTACCTTAAAACAAGTATAATAACCATACAATAAGTTATAGACACAAGATAGATGACCTTGTAAAATTTTTGAAAACCTGTTTTTGTTTTATGGTTCTTGTCGCCCCAAGAACAGCCCCAACACCCCAACTTGCCCCTTATTTTCCTATCACGAGAAAGAGATACTAGCCCCAGCCAAATACCCCTTTTAATCACCACCCTGGGGACTCTAAAACGCCCCCATAACTTGGTCAAAACAACTATGTATCACGTCTCTTTTTGGGTCCTTTTTCTTGTAGCAAAACACAAAAACTAAAAACTCTTAGTTAAAATTTTTGGATATTTTTGAATCACGACCCATGGAATACTTTAAGAATCAACTAAATAAACTTATGAACATGTTAAGATGTTATAAAAATAGTGACGTAAGTTTTAAAGTTTAAACCCGAACAATTTTTCTTTTTCTTTTTCTGTTCGAAAAACTGCCCAAGTGGTCATCTTTGAATAAAAGTTTCGACCATCAAATGAACTTTATATAATCTGGAACTTTGCCATTTTAACGACCTCCCAGCATAGATGTTAAAGAAATAAAAGCGTTGCAAAAACCTTGTCTCGCCCCGTCTCGAATTGACCCTTGTTTTTGGGGCTGGTCGAACAATAAAACAACAACACTTTTATAAATCGCCCACCATCCCAACTATAATAATTTATTTTGAGCAAACCATAAAACCTTAGAACTTCGAAATTGAACCATTGTAAAGACCACCCAGCAAACTATAAGAAGGATTAAGAACGTTGTAAAAACATCACAAGGTCTCGCCTATATTTATTGTTCTTTTGGGCGACTTGGGCATAAAACCAAACGCATCCTTTTTATTTATTTTTATTATTGAAAAGCTATAAACTAAAATATAAGCAAATAAGCTCGATATACTTATTTTCAAAACTGATTACAACTTATTTTGATAAGTCGTAACAAGCCTTACCTTTTTCTAAATTAAAAACGCGTTAAAAACGAAAATAGGATTTAGAACGGAATATATAAAAGCTTTAGGGGTAAAACATGTAGATTTTGGAAGATAGAGTCTTCTTGAGCCGAAAATGTAAATTTTACAAAGATTTTAATATAAGGACTGTTTTGTCAACGATCCATATTTGAGGATAGAAATTGTCATTTTTGAAACTATAGGGTAAAAACTGTCATTTCACCAAAGTTGAAGGATAAAAGTTGTCATTTTTATAAAAGTTCAAGGGTATAAAGTACAATATTTTCATATACACTTTGATAATAAATTTCATCACTCAATGATTCGGATTTTGTTATAAAATTTATATAAGAAATATATATATATAACGACTCGAGACTTTTATAAAACTTGTATATATATATATATATATGTATATATATATATATATATATATATATATATATATATATATATATATATATATATATATATATATATATATGAAATACTTATATAACGATAAACAAACAAACAAAACCTAAAGACATGAAGTAAGATAAACTCCAACTTTTGAAGAGACTTCATTAACATTTAAACCATTAACAAAACACTTACGAAACAAATATGAAAATCACGTATATAGGAATACGAATACTGAAACATGATGTATTAACCTAGGTTGCGTGCCGGAGACGTTTATCAGGTATAATTAATTTGTTTTCAATCCAGGCTGCTCAGGTGAGTCATAGCCCCTCTTTTCTTATTTTGAACTCTTTGGGGGAGATACATGCTCGTTTTATTTACAAATCTTACTCGTTTTCCTCGATTGATGTAACATTACTGAAACTTATTATATGCTGAACACAAGTAACTTGCTGAATGTTATCCTGATTGTTATTGCCTAAGTTAACTGTTGCCTATTTATTTTTAAAAAAGTCCCTCATATCATGCGCCATTAGTCACCTGCTGGGTGAGCGCGAATATAGTGAATAGATCTATTGGCCTGACGACCCATTTGTACTAGCCGGATTTATATCCTTAGTGGTAGCCGGTTAGGCAAATGCATTATATTTGAAATCTATAAAGAGTTTTTGGCATACTCCTACTCGAGGGCAAGATTACTTTCATTTAATTATGTTGTTAATACTGGAAACTGTTAACGCATTGCGTGTCATGAGGCTTAGTGCAATAATTATTATTTACCCATAATTGTATTCGTTACAATTGTCCTCTTAAACTTGAAACTTGTGTTAAACTGATTTGCTTACAAACATTACGGATTTACTCAACTTTTTGATTACTGAAATGAACTGTTTTACTTATAAACCCTATGAACTCACCAACCATTGTGTTGACGCTTTTAGCATGTTTATCTCAGGCCCATAAAGAACGAGGATGGCAAGGAGGAGCACAGATATATCAAGAAGGCTATAAATTTTATTATCATTCGAAAACTTATTATGTAAACCTTGAAACCTCTGGGACCTCATTTTGTAAACTCTGATATTTATAAAATTCGAATGATAAATCTTTTAAAACGACTCAAATAGAGATCGTTTTCTATTACTATAACTGTTGTACTGTCGAGTAACACCCAGCTTGAATTCCGCTGCGTATCACGAAATTGGGGGTGTTACAGATTGGTATCAGAGCTTATAGTTATAGAGAAACAGGTCCAATTGAGACCTAAACTATAACTGCTTTTTCACAAAAACATTTTATAACTTTTCGCTCTCCTTTCCTTCCATCCTCCAGACGATTATGTGACTTCTAGGTAATTTATGCTTTATTAGATTGATATACCTACGACATACTTCTGATTACTTTATTTGAATGAATATACTTGCGTATGCCTATTCTAAGGCATCACGACTTAATCATATTCCCCGAGCATGTACCTACTTCTATATTTTGTAACTTACGAAACCTTCCTAAGACATTGTGATTTGCACAATTCTTATTCCATATACGTTAAATACATAAATACCAACTATCCTGAATATTATGTCGATTTCTCCCGATTATCCTACTCTCCATCTCTGAAAATGAGTGTAAACACTCTTTCCATACTTCCAGAAAACCTAACTCATCGTTTAAGTACGAATGTTGAGTCAGAAATTCTTAAGTAGGATGATTTACAATGTCGTTATTTGAATAGATTGGGACGCCATTTTATTTAAATAAAGAAATTATGAATCACCGAACCATAAGTTTATACTCCTTTATTTACATTGTTTGGGACGCCTCTCTATGTAAATAACGAATTATAAACAAATGGGCTTATTTGTATCTGAAAGGACATGAGTATGAACTCGAGAATCTCTAAATTTTAATCTCTAAAATTCATAAAACACAAAAATGTAAACTTTTATTTCATTGAAATCCACGAATATTAAATACACAGCGATACAATTAGCATAATGAATTATTAACACAACAGCAAGACTAGATCTTAGACATAAAGATAAACGAGTTTTATTTCACATTTATTAAGGATTACATAGAAACACAACAAGAACTCATTATAGCAACCCTAACTCGAGACTATTTTTCCCATAGCATGTCCACTCCAATAGCTAGGATCAGGAATGACATAATAGCCGCTAGAACACAAACCATGAATACGTAATTTTCTTCAGGAACATACGCTAAGTAGATAACCCCGAGAATGACATACACAATAGCGAGGATAGTAATTAGGTGCGGCATTTTGGAAATAGTAAATGAGAGATATATGTTTGGTGGAAGAATGAAAATTAAAATGGAGTATATATAGGGAAAAACTAGCCGTTATTTCACTATTCCTCACCGTTTAGTTTTACTGTTCATAGCCGTTATTTTTTACTGTTCATCGTACTATGAAATTTTTAATTTCAAAAAAAAAAAAAAAAAAAAAAAAAAAAAAAAAAAAACTTTCTCTGTAGTCATCAAGTTCTCTTCCGAAACCTTCATTGTTAAAAATTCGTTATTTAAATTTCCTTGTTGCACGTATTTTATAAACTCATAAAAATAACAATTTTTATTCAAAAATAAAATTTTCTCAAAATTATATGACCTACGAAACAACCTTTTTCACATATAAAACAATAAATTTTAACTTATAAAGTTTTCACAAGTAAAACCACCCTTCGTTTTCATCACTTAAGTACCTAACACAGATTGAATCCCGGGACGGGATTCCGTTAAGTGGGTGAGACTGTGACCACCCGTAAATTTCACACGTGTATTCAACTAATACTTATCCGTTTTCTACGTCAAATTTTTTTTTTAAACATTTAAACTAAACGCTTGCTATTTATTAGAGTTTTCATGAAACCCTAATCTATTATAAACTATGATTTTACGTAACTAAACCATAAAAAACTAAAGTATAACATTTTATACCTAAAGTACAAGACTTTAAAGCACAGAAACCCTAATTTCATTTTAACTCCCGATACGAGCCCTAAACTCATAAATTTATGATTTTATGTGATCAAATCACAAACCCTAATTTTTAGTGAAATGTTTTCTACAAATTATAAATGTACAAGTCTTTCAAGCCGGGTACAAGTCATTTATGCATAAAAACATAATATTTATATAAATGTCATTATAAACCTAAACGTACTTATTTTAAAGCACATTATACAAGTCTCTTATGCACGAGCTTTAAAAATATATTTCTTATACTAAATAAACTTAAGTACAATACCCTAATGCCTAGAGTACAAATGCTTATAGCACAAGACCTAAAACTATACATTTATTACTTTTAAACTTAATTAAACTAATATATATTCATTTTAACCTAACTAAAAATTGAAAATAAATTTTCTATATTCTTTAAACTATAGTACAACCCTAAATAGCGTATAGTACAACCCCACTTAGCACAAATCAATTTCCTTTTTATTTCTTACCAAATTCGACATTAATATTAAACTAACAAGTCCTAGATTATTTTCTACTCAATGAATACCCAAACCAAGCCTCAAACTAATTTTGCTACATCATCTAGATACCATGTACAATGCAATAAAACCTATGTTCTATAAACTTAAGCACCATTCGATCCATTTAATTCTCCTAGGTAAATTCTAAACTACAACTAAACTAATTTAGTTAACTTAATACTATAAAATTTCTTCTAATAACTCAAATACTCCCACATCACCTTGTCCCTTGATGTCTCACTTTAGTCAAGAATGGTAGTTAAAACTTTAGGCCTAGAATTGAACCACCTCAACACCCTCACATACTACCACACGCCACAATCCTTCACCACATATCATCCCACAAGCTTCTACGATACACATCAACATGTCCCTCCTTCCCACAACATGATGACATAGATATAGGGATGAGCATTTCGAACCGAATCCCGAAACCGAACCGAAACCGTACCGAAACGGTACCGATTCCCGATATACGGTACGGTACCGTTACTACGAAATAAGGAGAAAAAAAATTTGGGACCACTAATTCGGTACGGGACCGGTACCAAATCGGGAAATTCCCAAAAAAAACCGGGAAAATCCCGATTTCCCGGTACCGGTATCTGAATCCCGTTCGGTACGGTACCGGTACCACTAATTTATGCTCGGGAAAAAATCGGTACCACTAATTCGGTACGGGATCGGTACGGGACCGGTACCGTGCTCATCCCTACATAGATACTTAGAAAACTCTAACTTCTTTCCTCTATAAAATCGACACACCATCTCTTTTACTTAACCCATTCGAAATTCATAAAAACATAAAACCCACTCACTTAAAATCTGATATAGAAGTCCCTTTAGAAGCTAAGGAAGAACATAGGAGAGCTTAGTAGGAGAAGAAAGGTTAGCTTTCCATTTCAAGCCAACTTATCAAAAACTCTCTATAGTCGAATATTCAACTTGTAAGTTATCTTAGACATTTCAATACTTTTTATAACTCTTAAGTATGTCTAAAAATGATATTAAACAAGTCCTAGCTAGAAATATAAGATAAAATCTTGTTTTGCAAAGTTTCTGTAAAAACCAGTAACTAATATCATTCTTTATTTACTTTGTAATAATAACTAAGCTTAAGGGATATCTAATGCTACCTTAAAACAAGTATAATAACCATACAATAAGTTATAGACACAAGATAGATGACCTTGTAAAAAATTTAAAAACCTGTTTTTGTTTTCTGGTTCTTGTCGCCCCAAGAACAGCCCCAACACCCCAACTTGCCCTTATTTTCCTATCACGAGAAAGAGATACTAGCCCCAGCCAAATACCCTTTTTAATCACCACCCGGGGGACTCTAGAACGCCCCCATAATTTGGTCAAAAAACTATGTATCACGTCTCTTTTTGGGTCCTTTTTCTTGTCGCAAAACACAAAAACTAAAAACTCTTAGTTAAAATTTTTGGATATTTTTGAATCACGACCCATGGAATACTTTAAGAATCAACTAAATAAACTTATGAACATGTTAAGATGTTATAAAAATAGTGACGTAAGTTTTAAAGTTTAAACCCGAACAATTTTTCTTTTTCTTTTTCTGTTCGAAAAACTGCCCAAGTGGTCATCTTTGAATAAAAGTTTCGACCATCAAATGAACTTTATATAATCTGGAACTTTGCCATTTTAACGACCTCCCAGCATAGATGTTAAAGAAATAAAAGCGTTGCAAAAACCTTGTCTCGCCCCGTCTCGAATTGACCCTTGTTTTTGGGGCTGGTCGAACAATAAAACAACAACACTTTTATAAATCGCCCACCATCCCAACTATAATAATTTATTTTGAGCAAACCATAAAACCTTAGAACTTCGAAATTGAACCATTGTAAAGACCACCCATCAAACTATAAGAAGGATTAAGAACGTTGTAAAAACATCACAAGGTCTCGCCTATATTTATTGTTCTTTTGGGCGACTTGGGCATAAAACCAAACGCATACTTTTTATTTATTTTTATTATTGAAAAGCTATAAACTAAAATATAAGCAAATAAGCTCTATATACTTATTTTCAAAACTGATTACAACTTATTTTGATAAGTCGTAACAAGCCTTACCTTTTTCTAAATTAAAAACGCGTTAAAAACGAAAATAGGATTTAGAACGGAATATATAAAAGCTTTAGGGGTAAAACATGTAGATTTTGGAAGATAGAGTCTTCTTGAGCCGAAAATGTAAATTTTACAAAGATTTTAATATAAGGACTGTTTTGTCAACGATCCATATTTAAGGATATAAATTGTCATTTTTGAAACTATAGGGTAAAAACTGTCATTTCACCAAAGTTGAAGGATAAAAGTTGTCATTTTTATAAAAGTTAAAGGGTATAAAGTACAATATTTTCATATACACTTCGATAATATATTTCATCACTCAATGATTCGGATTTTGTTATAAAATTTATATAAGAAATATATATATAACGACTCGAGAATTTTATAAAATTATATATATATATATATATATATATATATATATATATATATATATATATATATATATATATATTATATATATATATATATATATATATATATATATATATCTACATTATATATAACAGGAGGTGTTACACGTAGATAATGTCACATAAATGCCACCTCAATGCCACATAATCAATTTATATGCCACCTAATCACATTTTGTCCACCTAAGCAACTATTTTAGTCCACCTAAGCATTATTTTAAGCAATTAAAATTCGGATTAATTAAAAATTTGATATTTGCAAGAATCGAACCTGAGTCATTTAATCCATATACAAATGCTTCAACCATTAAACCAAGCCAGTTTTTGTGATTTACAATACAAACTAAATAAGTCATGCTTAGATAATTGATATTGTTAAGCTAATATTTTAATATTTTATGCATAAAATTAAATTATTATATACGTCCAGAAGCCTAGAACAAAAACAATCTTTCCTCCAAGCTAGCTCCAATCTCATTATCCGGAACAAAAAACACAAATCACGAGTAGCTAAAACACAAATCCGGAACAAAAACCCTAAAACATATTGCCAATAATCTTATTTGCTATTATGAAGCATGCATCCACAGCTTTTGAACCAAGGTAATCTTAACAGTTTATCTTGATCTCGATTTTGATTAGGTAATTAATTATTTATTTTTAATTTGACATAATAAAGATAATCTTAAAACTATTCTAAATCACATCCCTTTATTAGACGTGAGTTTCATATGGCGACCTGAATTGAATACACTTAAAAAAGATATAAAAGCAGCCATGGTTCATGTTGGAACCATTCGGGAGGTAATCAATGTAATTTTATTTGGACTTCGTATGTATTAGTTCTAGATTGATGTTGGATGAAAAGTTCTAGAGTTAAGTAATAATTGTAGAGCCATACCAGAAGGCAGAAGCTACACTCTGACTTATTTGATGTCGATAATATAGGATATAAGATTGCTTGATTCCCAGTAATGATCACCTAACACTGATTGCAATGCTTATACAATGTATGCTTATCAGGTTGTAATAGTATCGCGAGATGCAAGTCTTGCCCTCGAGATATGTCGTCGTGCAACTGAACTTCTAGACTATCAAGTTAAAAGATAATTCTCGCTTCCCATACAGGTAAGAAATTTCGTTGATTCACTTTATACTCTTCTTATATTTACAAAGATTTATTGCTTGCATAATTTTTGATGAATAATATGTAAATGAGCTCAAATAAGTGATCCTTCTGAAGTTAAAATGAGCAGGAATAAGTACATAACAGGCATTGTAAAAGTACTGCAATCAAAACCTGGCGGATGTGTAGAGTGGCTTCTTTCTCTCCGGAAATTAGATCTTGAAAGTGCCATCAAGGCTCCACTACTCTACCTGGTGTTGGGCCCAAAGTTGCAGCGTGCATAGCTTTGTTTTCTCTAGATCAACATCATGCGGTTCCTGTTGATACACATGTCTGGAAGGTTAGCTTCTTAGATTTTACATATAATATTGTGTACGTTTGTGCAATGGTCATTTGTTGATTTCAATGCTGTCTACTAATAGTATGAAATATAAGCATAATATTCTGTTCAAATTGTGTGATTGGTGTCCATTGCTATATATAGTTCTGTGATTCTATATATGATATCATTGGGGATCATTAGCTCACAAGGTATCTATTTTGCTCAAGATTCTTTATCTAATTATTTTCATATTATCGGCATGTTTGGCACACAAGATTGTTATTAGTAGATTAAACTTATTTTCAATAGGTATTTAAAAGAGATTCCAAAGAAATAATGTTTGGCACACAAGGTTGGGTTTTGTTGCATCAGCCGTGTTCTTAGCCAAACGGACAGTTTATCAGAATGAAGTTCCATGGGTGAGTGTCTGTTTTTCAACTGTATCAACTTATTTGGTTTTATTCAATGCCAGCAATTTTGTTTTGTTGATGCTATAATTTTATCATCTATATGTAGGACTTAAATTGACGTTGGTAAGTCAAAGTTAGCTAAGCAGAAAGCTGCAAAGTCACCAAAGATGTTTGAGTTCATGACGGTAGGTAATTTTCTTTTTCACATTATATTTTAATGTTCATTGTCAGGATGTGATTATGTTATATTGAATAAAACGAGCCATTGTCGTTTATATATGGATATGCTTTTGATAGAGTGTAAACGATGGGGCTGTGGAGGTTGTGTGTTCAAAACGCAAACAGGACATGATAAAAAAACCCACCGGCTATGTGGAAACTCCATTGACGCGATTCGAGATGTCGGTCCTGGCATGTCATATACTGGTGGTGGTCAGCCACGCACACTTACCTCATCTCATCTCATTTAGTTCCTGCTGAGCCTGTGTAAGGTTTTTTTTTTTTTTTTTTTTTTTTTTTTTTTTTTTTTTTTTTTTTTTAATTTATAAATTCTGTTAATGTATGTTATTAGTTATGGCGAGAATGAATGTGTGCGGGATTTGTTACGGTGTTTATTAGTTTTAGCAGATTTTGGTACAGCTGGTTTACGGTTTCTCATATCTTTAATTGAAATTACTTAGATCATGGGTCACATCATACTGATAGAACAGTTTTGGGAGTAGAGGATGTGCATAGTGGTAACCATAAGCATGATGACGTAAGGTATAATAAAAAGTATCATGAATGCTCCAGAAGGTATCATAATAGCAGGGACCAGTCAGACAGTGATTTTATTTGTAGCCGCCTTAAAATAAAAAAAGAAATAAATATTAAAAGGAAGGAACCATATGATGGTGATGTTCAACATAGGCATAAAACGGACCATGGGTTTAGAGAAACCATGGACAGAAAGAAGATGGTAAATGATTCAGATGATGAATATCACCACAGTAAGAGGAAAAGGGTGCACTAGAATAAAAAACTGGTTTGCTTTCATGGTAAATATGTATTTCAAGCTTCACAAATCCACCTGATATACTTCCTTTGCAACTTGCGAGTGGCTTTTTATGTTTGTATTAACCTGATTTTGGTAAGTAGTTGTGGTCTATAATATTATATATACAACTATATAGATAGTTAGTTGTGTCAGCCAATAAAACAATCTAGACAGGGGGCACATTTAGGTTGGTTGGCATCTGATTTTTAATTTTGTTTTGCTTTCTGATACATATCTTATGGTTGGTCAGCTGTCAAATATTAAAGTCGTCGCTAGCTTTATTAACTTTTGTTAACTAATGCTCTTGATGTCTTCTTCACCAAGCAGTGTGGCCAGACAAAAAAAAAAAAAAAAAAAAAAAAAAAAAAAAAAAAAAAGATTAAAAAAAATATGTTTGGCTGCTTATACTGGCTGCGCAAACATAATGACAGAGCACTTGAAGTCGATTGAAGGAACCATCTTCATGTTTTTACATATGAAGTTTGGCCGAGCAAATTACTCGGTTGATGATACTTCAGTTTCATCTGATGCATCAGAGACATCGTTAGGTTCTGAGACATCTGATTTTGATGACGATAAGTCGGAGTTCAAAAATACTAAAAAGGGTGGAGGTTTATCCACTCCTGCTATTCGAAATCTTGCAAAACAGCATAATATTGATTTAGACGATGTCATTGGAATGGGTAAAGATGGAAGAATATTAAAGGAAGATGTTCTCAAGTAAATGCTCAATGGCAAGCTGAACCTGAAGTTAAATTGGAAAAAGATCGAAAGAAAGACCTTGAGTGGGAAGCATCTCGGCAGACATTATTGGAGGTATTGAAAACTTATAACCAAATATTCTCAAGTCTCACGCGTCAGGTTCAAAATGGGTTTCGTATGTGTAGTCTTTTACGATGTATAGTTTCAAAATACAACTTACATGTATTAGACAGCTGAATACATTAATTCCTGAACATGCAACTTACATGCCTTTGGATACAATTTTAAGATTTTTCACACAGAAGTAACTTACCACAATACTATGTTTTTGTATCTGTCTGCAACACATTTGCTGTATAGAAATAAAGGCTGCAACAAATTTGTTGTCTATTTGTTTCAAATACAAACTTGGTGAGTTAAAATTACTCACTTAACCTTTGTAATAACATTGAGCGGGTTGGGGTGACACTTTAGGAGAGGGCCCGATCCTCAAGTGCTTTGGCATGTTTTCGTGAATGGATAACTAATGCGTTTACAAATTAGCAAAAACAGCTGCAGAAGTCGTACAACTTGCAGCTTGGCGTACTCTTTTTTACAGTATGAAATTAGCAAAAAAAAAAAAACTTGAAGATGGTTTGTTTCCCACGGGATTTAGCAAAGAGGCAACATATAAAATTTAAAAGCAGGTAAGTTGTGTTATCACTTTATAAAATATATTAACGTATATAAAGGAACTAAAAAAAATTTAAACTACGGGTTATTTGTTTAAATGGGTTGAACTATTAGTTCTTTGGCATTGTGTCTTTCTATTCATGTGTCCTCTTACGTGTACTCATATATAGACGTTTTGTTATATGTTGTGACAGCTTAATGAATGCAGTAGAAGGGCGATGTCCTGTGTTTCGCTGTTGCAAGGTATGAGCTACTTATACCTTTTTCGAATCTAATCTCACAAACACACCCTAAAATTGCAATCCCTAACGTAACTATATTGTATATATTAACACAGTCCCAAACACCCTCTAAGTTATATTTATTAGTCATGTTGTTATTGCTGCATTTGATTGTTGAAATGTTTGGAAAAATAGTTGTAATTATAGTTGCTGCAATTGTTTCTGAAAATCGTTGAAGGCCAAAATTTAGGAAAAATTATCGAGTCTGCAGAGTAAGTGTTTTCATTTCTTACCTCTATTTCTAGATTATACAGATTCATTATACGTCCACATTTACTTAAAATCATGTTATTGATGAAGGAGTCAGGCCAAGTTTCAGAGGATCTGTACACACCTTGCTGCAATTGTTGATTCCCACCCACAAGCACCTGTTGTTTTAAAGGAAAATCGTTTGATGGCTTTATATGCTGTAAGTTCTGCTTAATACTCTATACTGCCTTTATTTTCTTTTATTTTAATTTGCTTGCGAATTTAAATAAATTTTCATTTGCGATTCCCTTAATAATGTTTATAAAAACACTTCTATTAGTCTGACGTAAGGACTAATAACCTTTCTTTTTGCTCTAGTTGTACTAGGAACTTGCGGTTCATCTGTTGATAACTAATACAGTATTAATTATGTGCATCTCCATGTAGATTTTTTCTATAAAGTACATCTTCTCTAATACATGCCAGAAAAGTTTAATGAGAAGTTTGTTCAACTTATTCATGTCCCCTGTGATGGGGCTATGTAAGCTGAACTTTATTACTGCAAATGCTATGTATAATAATTATAATAACCCCTGTGATAGTGGGCTTGTGCTTTGCATTTCAGTTTTAGAAGTAGTTATGGGTGGTTCTACTTTTCGGATACATCAATATTTGATAGACTAATTAATATATCGTGTAAGTGAAGCTGTTATGGGTTGTTCTTTGCATTTCCTCTTTAGAAGCAATAACTGTTCATCCACGACTTCCATGGCGTTTTTTATTTATTTGCCTGTACTTTTGAGATGTTCAGTTTTCTTATGTTCAACTATACATACATAGATTTGAACAAGTATAGAGACCAGAGGGACAGACCTGATTTAACAGCTCCTGAAAGCCTTCATTTTTATCTTGATACAAGATTTGAGCAGTTAATAGTATATATAAAAAGTACTTTCCCGCAGTGCAAAAACATATCAAATCACATTATATATATAAAATACATTTGAACAAGTATAGAGACCAGAGGGACAGACCTGATTTAACAGCTCCTGAAAGCCTTCATTTTTATCTTGATACAAGATTTGAGCAGTTAAAAGTTGCAACTGAGCTTGAACTATGGCAGGTTTGTCACTGTCTGTTTATGCTGCTTTTATATGTTAAAATTTTCCTTAATTATAGTAATTGTCTAATTTGTTCTCTGTGATTGTATCTGCAGGAAGCATTTCGTTCGGTAGAAGATATTTATGGGTTGACGAGCATGGTTAAGAAGATGCCGCAATCATCCTTGATGGCTCTATATTATGCAAAGTTGACAGAGATTTTCTGGATTTCTTCTAGCCATCTTTATCATGCTTATGCATGGTTCAAACTTTTCCTACTTGAAGAGCTTCAATAAGAACCTGAACCAGAAAGATCTGCAGTTAATAGCATCATCAGTTCTGTTAGCCGCCCTTTCAGCTCCACCCTATGATCACCTGAAAACTGCATCTCATTTAGAAATAGAACATGACAAAGAACGAAATCTGAGGATGTACCTCATTGGATTTAATATCGATGCAAAGCTTGAAACAAGAGAAGTGGTATGTGTGAAACGATGAAATGTCTATTTCTTTATCATTATTTGTTTATTATCAATCTCATTTACAATTTGCTTGCAGCTTTCTCGGTCATCTCTATTAGCAGACCTGGTAAGGATTTGCTCGTGTCTATTCCTCATTATATTCTGTTACGTGTTTCTTTGTGCCTATTATATGCTTTTGCAAGTTACTGATGATGTACTAGGTTAGACATCATGTTCTAACTGATTGAAATGTGCTGGCTATGATCTTAATATTTAAGTTAACTTTACTTCATTCCAGATAGGCACATGGCAAAAAGAATTTGTTATCTCTAAAAGTGAATGCAACATTACCTAAAAAATTCACATATCGTTTGCATATTTCTATATAAAGTATTGATAAAAGCTGTATATTAAGTATTGATATAATCATTTTTGTTTTACATATTGTTTAATGTTGTCAACTGCTGCAATTATTTTGCAACAGAGATAATAGATGCTAACAACGTGATCATATCGTTAATTTACAAGCTATGACCCCGTAGCATGTTAAAATATTTGGTAATGGTGCACTCTATGATGGTATAGACAATCTAATGTAGAGTAAGCTATAAATTTGATAGCTTACCAATTGTTTGCTGATGTGATTACTATGTGTAGCATATTATTTTTCGTAGTTTCAGCCAATGTTGCAAAAATCGGCCGTCATGTGGTCAGTTGACATATTTAATGTTTAACGTTTTCCACTTCAGTTATTATATCCATCTATGAAGGTGTGCTTAAGAAAGGTGAAATTTATAAAAAACATTAATACAGGGAAGAAAATCAAAATAAATTGTTACTCTTATAAATGACATGCAGTCTATTAATGTTTTTTTCAGATTTTCACCAAAGCTTTGCAATGGATATCTAAACTAGGCCGGATGCATTCAAATTCGATGGAGGTATTGCTCGCTTAACGTTAGATCATATCTGGAATTGGAGAGTTGCATTTGGAAGTTTACATGGAGCGCATTTAGAGGAATTATAAGGTACCATTTTTAGTTTTTGTTGAAAACAACACTATTAGAATAATTACCACCATGTTTATTAATGATTTATCCATTTCAAGGTTGATGCAATTGTTGAAAATGCTCGTGCCAATTTCAGATAGACTATTACACACGTGTCATCGTTAATAGCATATTTAGATCATTGTAAGTCTACTCATTGTAAAGCCTACTCATTGTGTATATGTTTGAATTTACATCAAGTGGTATTATTATGATATAATAATGGACTGTAGTTAATTGATATGTTTTGTTTATCTTTCGAAGGAATGATGAAGCCCGCCAGCCACTTTCAAGGAAGGTTTCTATCTCATCATCTAAAATAAATCCATACAGGATGGTTATTGTACTTCGGTTGGTGGTTCTTTGCATCTTTTTGCACTACCGGCTAACAAATCCAGTGACCAATAGAAGGCTATTGACGAGAAGACATGTAATGCTCTTCTTCTTAAGGTATAATTGTAATAGTTATGTTTATGGGTTCCTTTTTAAGTCTTTTTACTCATAAATGATACAAACATATACTCCGTATATGCATTATGCTCTTAAACAATAGGTTTCTTTTAATTCTTTATCACTTTTACAAATATCCAAGCCTTTAATGATTTGTAATTCGTTATAGTTTCTCTTATTATACAATCAGTCTCGCATAGTCTCGCATGTATCTGGAGTATACTGATATGCTCTGCATTGCAGTAAAACAAAGAAAGACCAAACTCCTTTGCGTTATTACATATAAAAAAACTGATCCTAAGTTAAGTGGATGGCAAGAATCAGTTTTATTACGATAAGTCCAAGGCTGTTTATGTGACATGCATATAATAGAACTAAGTTTAACTATACCCAAGCTAGAAACGCTATGCCAAACGCCCCCTCAATACAGTAAGTTTACAAGAAGTTTGGCATGGCTATATGACATTTTGAACAATGTGACAGGTTGCACAAATGCGGAGGAGTGTTGAATGATAGGGAAGCAAGTACAGATGGAATAACGATTCAAAACAGCCAAAAAACTCACCTCAAGTTCGACAATTGTCAATCCGTTCATGTTTTTGGTATTAGTGTTTCATCCCTAGGGGGTAGCCCAAATAAAGATGTAATTCACTTGCAAAATTCTCAAGATGTTTCGATCCAAAGTAGCAAGCTTGATTGTGGTATTTGAAATTTTGAAATAAAATTTTCAATTTCTTTTTGTTACATGAGAGGTCCAAATCTTTCTTTTCTTTGCTGATTCCTCTCAATGAAATTTTCCATGGCATGTAGGGTGAGCTTAAAACGCATTCTGAACCGAACAATATATCACATTTGCTAATTGTTGTTGCACTTTACTAAAGTTGGGCACTGCTTATGCGATTTATTGTTGCTGACGCACTTTGGGCTAACAAATATGGAAGAAAAGCAATAACAGGAAATATGATCAAAGAAATATTCAAGTAAGGATGGTTGCGATAAGGGAAAACTCCTAGACCCCAGGCTGCAGGTCTCACGGTGGTTCGACCTGGTAACGATATTTAACTTGAATCTATTGATAATTTGTTTAGTTAAGACTATGCGCTGAGTTTTGGATCGGGATTAAAACTGTTATTCAACCTTAAGTAGGTCTGACTAGACCAGGTAGGACTTATCATTATTTCTAATATATCAATCTCAAATTCATCTTATGCATGTCACTATGAGCAACAATTGATTCCATTGTAGTATTCACAAACAATGAAATAGCCTTGCTGCAACACTTTACTCAGTACCAAACAGCCCCTCATGTAGCACTAAAGTCAGTACCAAACAACCCGTTCCTCACTTTCTCACCCAACTAATGGTTTAATACTTTTATCTATTAAGTTGCGGATAATTGGTCACTAATACCTAACCACAATCTAACTTAGACATCTGAAAACTTAATATAGAAACATAGACATCTGAAAATTAAAGTGAATACCTACGGGATATGGTGATATAGAAACTTGTGAATACTTGATGACGATTATACAATTACTCCGACCTGCTCCAAAAAAGAGACGATTAAATCACGTCTGCCCCGGTTCTATTTCAAAGTTTGGGTTTTAAAAGGAATGCATCTTTATACTCATCTGCTTTGATTGGAGCGGTTCTTTGTCTTTCTACTTTTGTTTCTATAGACCGAAGAGTGCTCCTGATTGGTGGCGGCATTCAAATGATCATTTGTAAAGTAAGCTTGGAAAAAGTTCTGAAATAATTGCTTATTCCGTTCTTATAAGCAGATCAGACTTCATCTTTTTGCCTATACTGATAGAACTATACTCCCATTTTTTAACAGAAGTTTTCAATTTAGTCCATCTACCTACTAATTTAACAAATATTTTGCTTTGAAACAGGTCATTGTGGGCATTATACTAGGACTAAAATTTGGGAATGATCATGAACTCTCAGAAACCTATTCTATCGTGGTGGTGGTTGTCATTTGCCTATTAGTCGCAACATTTGGGTGGTCATGGGGCCCACTGGGTTGGACAGTGCAAAGCGAGATATTCCCATTAGAAACACAGTATCACTGTGAGTTCTTTGCCATAAATTTATCCTGAGAATGAGAAGCTACACTGTCTTATTCCCGCCCCTAAAGGGTATGTGACCCCATTTTATGGCCAAATAGTCGTGATTTTGTGCCTTTTGCTAATGCACCATACAAGAGTTTCACAGTTGAAAAGGCGATTCAGAATTGGATCCATTATGAAGGCAATGTTTTTAGGTTCCTAGGTGGAGGAACACAGTTTCCTCGTGGGCCGATGCATATATTGATCAACTAGCTTCTATCATCCCAATAGCCAATGGAATGGTTAGAAATGCATTAGACACCGGATGTTGTGTAAGTAGACTCTCTATGGAAATATCTCTTACCCTAATTTTTTCGTTCGCATACTTAATGCATTGCTTTTTAACATTTGGTTGTTTTCGTAGGTTGCAAGTTGGGGCGCCTACGTGTTCAAAAAAAATGTGATAGCTATGTCATTTGCACCAAGGGACTCACATGAAGCACAAGTTCAATTTGCTCTTGAAAGAGGTGTTCCCGCAATCATTAGTGTTCTTGGAACCATAAAGCTTTCATATCCTTCAAGATCCTTTGACATGGCTCATTATTCTCGGTGCTTCATACACATAAATTTAGTGGGGCAAAATATCCGGGTTAGGCTATAGGTCAAAACGGGTGAGTTTTATAACAGGTCATTCCATTGTAAGTGGCCTTCAAATTACTATTTTCAAATATTGATCTTTTTATTTTGCGCTTATCCGATGTTTTTTGATGTATTTATGGGCTTATAGGTGACAACCACGTTTAAGACAAGAAAGGTTAAATAAGTCCATCTCAAGTGTGGATCACAACACATATAACCCATGTAGTTCATTATCAACTACTCAAACAATGGCAAAGCGATGCGATCTACGAAGTGAATTGGTAATGTGGTAAAGCGAGCAAGAAACAAAATAATGCGAGTAACTAAGAGAAAATACACTTTTTTGTTGATGGTGACTTATCTCAAGCACAGATACAATAATACACCGATGTATATCACAGAGAATGGTGAGTTCACGACTAATATGATTTGTTATCACTTGTGTGAACACTTACGAGGATATGGGATCCCCAATGACCCATTTATATGCCAAATGGGTCCTATTGTCCTAATTTTTTAACCTTCTAATTAATAAATTTTGTAAAATTTACTCCACAATGAATTGTTTTTAGCTTTATCTTGCTATATTTTATTTACTATAAAACTGTTACAATTATATAGCTGACAGGTTGATGATTCAAATATCCTCAAATTGCGAAGGACTTTGTTCAAATTGTGCATGGATGTTTGTATAGCCATTCTAAGCAAAAGGAATTTAAGAAAAAAAATGGTACCTTTTAACTATTCAATAATTAATAACGACCAACTAATTTCCATTGTTAACGCATAAAAGAAAAAAACCATTCTTTTATATCTTATTATTCGTTAACTAATACCTTCAAACGATATTTATAAGTCATGCCCGCTCATCTTAAATTATGACTAAAATACAATATAAATTTACACAACAAAACCAACCAAAATAATAATAAAAAAATTAACAATAATCATATTGTAAATATAATTAAATTGTATATACAAATTTGATTTTCGTGACTTAATACTATCCAAACAACATGACTAAATTAAAATCTAAAATTAATCTAAAAAACAAAAAAATTAAAATGTATATATGCATTAAATTGTATATATGCATGTCTCTTTACCAATACATGATCAAATTAAAATGTAAAATTTTAATAAATAATTTTGTAAGTTTATAATTAATTTATCTATACTTAATTTTTTGTAAACGATCTTCCCAAATATATAGGATACATTCATAAAGTTGAAGACGTCAAAAGATTTGGAGGCAAAATCATATAATGTGTAACTATAACCTACATTCTTTTTATAGGTCATCTTCACTTGACTTAGTTCTCTTTTTCCCACTTATCTATATATGTTTGTATCCATATATGTATCTTTATTTGAAAATATACAATGTTTTTGTAGTGGATGCCATGGACTTGCCATTACTAAATGCATAGTTGGAAGCTCATGGAGCAAGATCCTCTGTACTACCGCCAACGCAATAGAAACCCGTTCTCATTTTGTAAAATAGTTTTATGTCTTTTAAGAAATTTACGAGTGCATGCTTTGTATAAATTGATTACATAGGCTACTGTACAAAAACTTCCTTTGATTATTACCTATATTTCAAAACACAATTTTACTACCCTTTGTTCGGTATACAAAATTACTCCGACGAAATTTATAAGTCATGCCCGCCCATCGGGCGGGCTTCGAAATCTAGTATATATATATATATATATATATATATATATATATATATATATATATATATATATATATATGAAATACTTATATAACGATAAAAGAACAAACAAAACCTAAAGACATGAAGTAAGATAAAATCCAACTTTTGAAGAGACTTCATTAACATTTAAACCATTAACAAAACACTTACGAAACAAATATTAAAATCACGTATATAGGAATACGAATACTGAAACTTGATGTATTAACCTAGGTTGCGTGCGAAGATGTTTATCAACTATATTTAATTTGTTTTCCATCCAGACTGCTCAGGTGAGTCATAGCCCCACTTTTCTTATTTTGAACTCTTTGGGGGAGATACATGCTCGTTTTATTTACAAAGCTTACTCGTTTTACTCGATTGATGAAACATTACTGAAACTTATTATATGCTGAACACAAGTAACTTACTGAACGTTATCCTGATTGTTATTGCCAAAGTTAACTGTTGCCTATTTATTTTTAAAAAAATCCCTCATATCATGCACCATTAATCACCTGCTGGGTGAGCGCGAATATAGTGAATAGATCTATTGGCCTGACGACCCATTTGTACTTGTCGGATGGATATCCTTAGTTGTAGCCGGTTAGGCAAATGCATTATATTTGAAATCTATAAAGAGTTTTTGGCAGAATCCTACTCGGGGGCAAGATTACTTTCATTTAATTATGTTGGTAATACTGGAAACTGTTAACGCATTGCGTGTCATGAGACTTAGTGCAATAATTATTATTTACCCATAATTGTATTCGTTACAATTGTCCTCTTAAACTTGAAACTTGTGTTAAACTGATTTGCTTACAAACATTACGGATTTACTCAACTTTTTGATTACTGAAATGAATTGTTTTACTTATAAACTCTATGAACTCACCAACCATTGTGTTGACGCTTTTAGCATGTTTATCTCAGGCCCATAAAGAACGAGGATGGCAAGGAGGAGCACGGATATATCAAGAAGGCTATAAATTTTATTATCATTCGAAAACTTATTATGTAAACCTTGAAACCTCTGGGACCTCATTTTGTAACCTCTGATATTTATAAAATTCGAATGATAAATCTTTTAAAACGACTCAAATAGAGATAGTTTTCTATTACTATAACTGTTGTACTGTCGAGTAACACCCAGCTTGAATTCTGCTGCGTATCACGAAATTGGGGGTGTTACAGATTGGTATTAGAGCTTATACTTATAGAGAAACGGGTCTAATTGAGACCTAAACTATAACTGCTTTTTCACAAAAACATTTTATAACTTTTCGCTCTCCGTGCCTTCCATCCTCCAGACGATTATGTGACTTCTAGGTAATTTATGCTTTATTAGATTGATATACCTACGACATACTTCTGATTACTTTATTTGAATGAATATACCTGCATATGCCTATTCTAAGACATCACGACTTAATCATATTCCCCGAGCATGTACCTACTTCTATATTTTGTAACTTACGATACCTTCCTAAGACATTGTGATTCGCACAATTCTTATTCCATATACGTTAAATACATAAATACCAACTATCCTGAATATTATGTCGATTTCTCCCGATTATCCTACTCTCCATCTCTGAAAATGAGTGTAAACACTCTTTCCATACTTCCAGAAAACCTAACTCATCGTTTAAGTACGAATGTTGAGTCAGAAATTCTTAAGTAGGATGATTTACAATGTCGTTATTTGAATAGATTGGGACGCCATTTTATTTAAATAAAGAAATTATGAATCACCGAACCATAAGTTTATACTCCTTTATTTACATTGTTTGGGACGCCTCTCTATGTAAATAACGAATTATAAACAAATGGGCTTATTTGTATCTGAAAGGACATGAGTATGAACTCGAGAATCTCTAAATTTTAATCTCTAAAATTCATAAAACACAAAATGTAAACTTTTATTTCATTGAAATCCACGAATATTAAATACACAGCGATACAATTAGCATAACGAATTATTAACACAATAGCAAGACTAGATCTTAGACATAAAGATAAACGAGTTTTATTTCACATTTATTAAGGATTACATAGAAACACAACAAGAACTCATTATAGCAACCCTAACTCGAGACTATTTTCCCCATAGCATGTCCACTCTAATAGCTAAGATCATGAATGGCTTAATAGCCGCTAGAACACAGACCATGAATACGTAATCTTCTTCAGGAACATACGCTAAGTAGATAACCCCGAGGATGACATACACAATAGCGAGGATAGTAATTAGGTGCGACATTTTGAAAATAGTAAATGAGATATATATGTTTGGTGGAAGAATGAAAATTAAAATGGAGTATATATACGGAAAAACTAGCCGTTATTTCACTATTCCTCACCGTTAAGTTTTACTGTTCATAGCCGTTATTTTACTGTTCATGACCGTTAGGTATTACTGTTCATCGTACTATGGAATTTTAAATTTCAAAAAAAAAAAAAAAAAAAAAAAAAAAAAAAAAAAAAAAAAAATTAAAAAAGAAAAAAAAAAAAAAAAAAAACTTTCTCTGTAGTCATCAAGTTCTCTTCCGAAACCTTCATTGTTAAAAATTCGTTATTTAAATTTCCTTGTTGCACGTATTTTATAAACTCATAAAAATAACAATTTTTATTCAAAAATAAAATTTTCTCAAAATTATATGACCTACGGAACAACCTTTTTCACATATAAAACAATAAATTTTAACTTATAAAGTTTTCACAAGTAAAACACCCTTCGTTTTCTTCACTTAAGTACCTAACACAGATTGAATCCTGGGACGGGATTCCGTTAAGGGGGTGAGACTGTAACCACCCGTAAATTTCACACTTGTATTCAACTAATACTTATCTATTTTCTACGTCAATTTTTTTTTTAAACATTTAATCTAAACGTTTTCTATTTATTAGAGTTTTCATGAAACCCTAATCTATTATAAACTATGATTTTACGTAACTAAACCATAAAAAACTAAAGTACAACATTTTATACCTAGAGTACAAGATTTTAAAGCACAGAAACCCTAATTTCACTTTAACTCCCGATACGAGCCCTAACCCAAAATTTATGATTTTATGTGATCAAATCACAAACCCTAATTTTTAGTGACATGTTTTCTACAAATTATAAATGTACAAGTCTTTCAAGCTAGGGTACAAGTCATTTATGCATAAAAACATAATATTTATATAAATGTCATTATAAATCTAAACGTACTTATTTTAAAGCACATTATACAAGTCTCTTATGCACGAGCTTTAAAAATATATTTCCTTTATACTAAATAAACTTGAGTACAACACCCTAATGCCTAGAGTACAAGTGCTTATAGCACAGGACCTAAAACTATACATTTATTACTTTTAAACTTAATTAAACTAATATATATTCATTTTAACCTAACTAAAAATTGAAAATAAATTTTCTATATTCTTTAAACTATAGTACAACCCTAAATAGCATATAGTACAACCCCTCTTAGCACAAATCAATTTCCTTTTTATTTCTTACCAAATTCGACATTAATATTAAACTAACAAGTCCTAGATTATTTTCTACTCACTGAATACCCAAACCAAGCCTCAAACTAATTTTGCTACATCATATAGATACCATGTACAATGCAATAATACCTATGTTCTATAAACTTAAGCAACATTCGATCCATTTAATTCTCCTAGCTAAATTCTAAACTACAACTAAACTAATTTAGTTAACTTAATACTATAAGACTTCTTCTAATAACTCAAATACTCCCACATCACCTTGTCCCTTGATGTCTCACTTTAGTCAAGAATGGTAGTTAAAACATTAGGCCTAGAATTGAACCACCTCAACACCCTCACATACTACCACACGCCACTCTCCTTTACCACATATCATCCCACAAGCTTCTATGATACACATCAACATGTCCCTCCTTCCCACAACATGATGACATAGATACTTAGAAAACTCTAACTTCTTTCCTCTATAAAATCGAGACACCATCTCTTTTACTTAACCCATTCGAAATTCATAAAAACAGAAAACCCACTCACTTAAAATCTGATATAGAAGTCCCTTTAGAAGCTAAGGAAGAACATAGGAGAGCTTAGTAGGAGAAGAAAGACTAGCTTTCCATTTCAAGCCAACTTATCAAAAACTCTCTATAGTCGAATATTCAACTTGTAAGTTATCTTATCCATTTCAATACTTTTTATAACTCTTAAGTATGTCTAAAAATGACATTAAACAAGTGCTAGCTAGAAATATAAGATAAAATCTTGTTTTGCAAAGTTTCTGTAAAATCCAGTAACTAATATCATTCTTTATTTACATTGTAATAATAACTAGGCTTAAGGATATCTAATGCTACCTTAAAACAAGTATAATAACCATACAATAAGTTATAGACAGAAGATAGATGACCTAGTAAAAATTTTAAAAACCTGTTTTTGTTTTCTGGTTCTTGTCGCCCCAACACCCCAACTTGCCCCTTATTTTCCTATCATGAGAAAGAGATACTAGCCCCAGGCAAATACCCCTTTTAATCACCACTCGGGGAACTCTAGAACGCCCCCATAACTTGGTCAAAAAAACTATTTATCACGTCTCTTTTTGGGTCCTTTTTCTTGTCGCTAAACACAAAAACTAAAAACTCTTAATTAAAATTTTTGTATATTTTTGAATCACGACCCATGGAATACTTTAAGAATAAACTAAATAAACTTATGAACATGTTAAGATGTTATAAAAATAGTGACGTAAGTTTTAAAGTTTAAACCCGAACAGTTTTTCTTTTTCTTTTTCTGTTCGAAAAACTGCCCAAGTGGTCATCTTTGAATAAAAGTTTCGACCATCAAATGAACTTTATATAATCTGGAACTTTGCCATTTTAACGACCTCCTAGCATAGATGTTAAAGAAATAAAAGCGTTGCAAAAACCTTGTCTCGCCCCGTCTCGAATTGACCCTTGTTTTTGGGGCTGGTCGAACAATAAAACAACAACACTTTTATAAATCGCCCACCATCCCAACTATAATAATTTATTTTGAGCAAACCATAAAACCTTAGAACTTCGAAATTGAACAATTGTAAAGACCACCTAGCAAACTATAAGAAGGATTAAGAACGTTGTAAAAACATCACAAGGTCTCGCCTATATTTATTGTTCTTTTGGGCGACTTGGGCATAAAACCAAACGCATCCTTTTTGTTTTAGAGATTACTAACAATAAGTTTTGTGATCGTTTATGGACTCTAGGTTGTTACACCTTTGATCTAGGATTTTGTCTATGACTAGCATGATGATAATATTGGCGGAATATTCAAATGAAAGAAACAATATTATCACAACAAGGTTTTGCCAAACTTTCTCTTTTGTTATAAAATCAGCCCCAATACTACTTGATCAATAGCAGTACGATTACACTCTAATCAGGGATCGAAGATCCTTGAGGCTAAACAAACATAACAACATCAGACCCCATGTCTGATGTTCCCACACACACTCACTATTTGATGTTTTACATTTTAACACATTTCTGTGTTTAAATTCTAAGCATACTAAACACTTGTAAAACATATTTTTATCTAAGGGGTAAGATCTCCTTTTATAATCCAAGGAGACCTTTTACAATATGATAAGATTTTGTCTACTACTTGCTTGTTATGTGTCAGTCATTAAGATACAACATGTATCTTGTTTTACAACTTTGTTGACTGAACAAATATCTAGATATTATCTAAGGATAATATCTTCTTCATCCTTATCCATCCAGCAGCAGTATGACTCACT
This sequence comes from Artemisia tridentata subsp. tridentata, assembly GCA_021014915.2. Lineage (NCBI taxonomy): Eukaryota > Viridiplantae > Streptophyta > Magnoliopsida > Asterales > Asteraceae > Artemisia > Artemisia tridentata. The sequence continues at coordinate 87,085,435 of CP139506.1, forward strand.
GATCAGCAGCAGCTTCATTTGTACTAGCAGCAGTATCAGATACACTACCAGCAGGAACAGATACACTACCAGCAGAAACAGATACACTACCAGCAGTATCATTTTATGCCTAGCAGCAGAATCTACTTAGCGTATTTTGCTTATCATTTCAGTATTTCTTCATGTTTCATTCTTCTTGTTCTGTGATCATCAAATCTATGAAAATATAATTCCCAACAATCTTCCCCTATTTGATGATTACAAAACAAACACGTTCTTGTACGAATTTCCCTAGACGAAGTAGAGAAATTGAGATAATTAAATCTCACCATGAATGAAACCATAATGTCTTCCCCTTAATCTATGCTATCCACCACATCTCTTCCCCTTTTTGTTATCAACAAATAGAAAAAGTATACAAATATGATCTTTACAACTATAAACTAATACTACACATCCAATCTATCCTTCTAATATCTCAAATTACCCTCCATTAAGCTTTCCGCACTAAAAATGAACTTGAGACAGTAAAATTTTAAACCATCAGTAGCAATACTAATCAACAATAATAAGAATCAATAACTTTCCCTTGTGGTGATGCATAGGTATAATAAATGGTTAAACACTTGAACATTTAAGCTTCCCCTGAAACCCATATGTTAACCATTCGAATCTCCAATTCTGTTGGCTTTAATGACTGATGAAGAAAAACCAACCATTACTAACTTGATGATGAAACAGAATAAACCAACCTTGTGTCTTATGTCTTGTACAAATAATTGACTTTGAACTTATACTAACACAATATAAGTAGACCGAAATCTCTTGATAAAATCCTCATCTTCAATGAGACACTGAGCACTACAAAGTAACTCCTTTAAGTGATAGTTAACTAGGTCTTCGTCCATCCACCCCTTGACCTATGAAAACTAGATTTAACAAGTCTTTGTCAAACTTCTTGGAGCACAAACAAGCTATCTTCTTACAAAAAGTGTGATAAAACACCTTAGATATAATAAAACACAACTTTGAAAAATTCTACTTCATCTTCAAATAAGCAACAAATAATTTTTTTCACCAATAATAAATTGATAAACAATCCTTTAATCTTTTAAGAACATAACCTAACTCTCTTCCCTCTGAGTGAGTGTTCTTCCCCTTTGTGTGTGTAAACCAAGAAAGAAAACCAAAAATTCGACCATACCTCAACTGTTTCTGCATCAGTTTTCAACGATGCATATCTTGCAACCTAAGGCTCAGATTGAAGATCCCTCCAGTGAGAATCTACCTTGATATACCAAGAACCTCCAGTAAAAATTTCAGCCCGATCCAACGGTTAACGAAGGAGTTATCGCCTTTTGAAAACAGCTCTGCAGTGAGTTACGAAAATACGAACCAGATCCGAATTTTTCTTCTTTCTTTAGCTAAAACCTTTTCTTTTCCTAGATCCAGAGCCCCCCGCTCTGATACCAACTGTGAAAACTTATTTTAGAGGTTACTAACAATAAGTTTTTTGATCGTTTATGGACTCTAGGTTGTTACACCTTTGATCTAGGATTTTGTCTATGACTAGCATGATGATAATATTGGCGGAATATTCAAATGAAAGAAACAATATTATCACAACAAGGTTTTGCCAAACTTTCTCTTTTGTTATAAAATCAGCCCCAATACTACTTGATCAATAGCAGTACGATTACACTCTAATCAGGGATTGAAGATCCTTGAGGCTAAACAAACATAACAACATCAGACCCCATGTCTGATGTTCCCACACACACTCACTATTTGATGTTTTACATTTTAACACATTTCTGTGTTTAAATTCTAAGCATACTAAACACTTGTAAAACATATTTTTATCTAAGGGGTAAGATCTCCTTTTATAATCCAAGGAGACCTTTTACAATATGATAAGACTTTGTCTACTACTTGCTTGTTATGTGTCAGTCATTAGGATACAACATGTATCTTGTTTTACAACTTTGTTGACTGAACAAATATCTAGATATTATCTAAGGATAATATCTTCTTCATCCTTATCCATCCAGCAGCAGTATGACTCACTGATCAGCATCAGCTTCATTTGTACTAGCAGCAGTATCAGATACACTACCAGCAGGAACAGATACACTACCAGCAGAAACAGATACACTACCAGCAGTATCATTTTATGCCTAGCAGCAGAATCTACTTAGCGTATTTTGCTTATCATTTCAGTATTTCTTCATGTTTCATTCTTCTTGTTGAGGATTCGTCACACGGTTAAGGTGGTTAAACCTTTTGTACTTTGTGTGTATGATATATTGAGTTAATATGATTAAGTATGCGGAATCTACTTAATCACACTTAGAAGGTTATTATGATTATGGAAATGGAACAGTTGTGTTTGTTATTGAACAAGGAACAATGAAAGATTAACACCAAACGATTCAATATTATTAAGATAATAATACGAGTGATCTTGAGTTATCACTAGGGTTACAACCTTGAATCTTAAGTTTCTATATCTTGTGATATTGTTGTGTTTGTTCTAGTTCTAACAGTTATGAAAGTTCTAAGTATTTTTACAATATCAACTAACTTAATATCTAGTCTAAGATCTTCTTTTATAGTCCAAGAAGATCTTTACAATATTGCTTAAAGTCTAGTCGAACTACTTGCTAACTTATCTTGAGTGTGTCAGTACATAAGATACAACATGTATCTGTGTACACAACTTGTTAACTAAGCACATGGGGTAAGATATTATCTACCGTATATTGTTGACCAAAATACACATAATATCTTTTCATACTTATCCACTTAGCAGCAGAATGTACATTAGCAGCAGCAATGAGTTATCGCTAGCAGCAGGAACAAGTACACTAGCAGCAACATCAACAGCAGCAAAATCAGTACACTACCAGCAGGAATGAAACTTTGCACTACCAGCAGAAACAAATATACTACCAGCAGAAACATACTTAGAGAAATTCCCAATTCTTGAACTTCAGAATATTTAATTCCCAACAATCCTCCCCTAAACATGTGAATTCTTTCCAACATGTTTCTTTGAATTAAATGAGGAATTGTGAAGATCTTTCAAACACTTCATAGTCAGACCCTTGATCTGAACTTTCTTCCATTCTGAACTCATCTGCTTTCTTTTGACTTTAACAATATCAACACACATCCTAAAGATGGTGCAATTTCCTTGGATGGAGGAATTATAAGAGGCAATGGTGCTGTGTATCTTAGATGCTTGTTTCAACAAGTGAAATCATCTATCAGCATGTCTTTGCAAGTGATGAACAAACGTGGTAAACTGAAATTGAAACTTTTCTTCGTTTGACCTAGATAGAACTTTCTCCTTTGGAATGCTTCATCCCTTCTGAATATATATAATACTCCAGAATAAGCTCTATTCTTGTCATTTTCAACCTCCATGTCATCATCTTGTATGCTCTTGTCTTTTCCTCCCTTACATTTGGTTTTTCTTCCTTTCTTGGGCTTTTATTTCCTCCCCTGAAGCAAATAAAATTTTCATCCTCCCCTGTTTGGAAGATCTCTCACTATGTACCAAAATATTTCTTTCTCCATTATCTGATCTATCAATGAGAACTTGTTATCAGACAGTGTTGTACATGTAGCCATCAATTCCTTAAGAGTTTAAGTTACTGCCCTCATCACTTCTAGGTGTGTTAACTCCTATGAGAGGTGATTCATGGGGCATTTGACTCATGGTCCATCAATGGATGGTTTTTGTGAGTCCCTTTGAAAATCCTTTTAAGAAACTTTTGCCTTAGCAGTATGTAATTGATTTTATTATGAAAAACCATACTGCTTTCAACCATTTTGAAGGGATTAAGTGTATAACAGACACTTAATCAAAATTTCAGTTTAAAGCAACCTCTGGTTGTGTGAGAACCAATGTTTTCAGTTATAAATAACTTCCTGTGTGCAGATAAACTCATTCAAAGAGTTTTCCTGACAGGGTTTCCAGCTCATAGTAATTGTTACCTCTAACACAAGTGTTAGATTCACTTTTACTAGCTGTTCTTTCTATCAGATGTCCTTAGACTTGCTCATTATACTTGAAAGTATAAAATGATAGAAAGTAAGTTGCATCAGTTACTATCTGATCAACTAAGTCATCAATTCAATGTGAAATTTTATACTTAGGTTTCAAGAAAGAAGTTTTAAGGAGTTTTAAATTCCCAAACTCAGTCCATCATAAACCTAATATGTAGCAACTGGATATTATGATTCTGCTGCTTCCATTTCACTTGAAACATCCTTTTGTGTTCACATGATCATACCTGAAATTGTTAGTCTAAAACCAAAAGAACAATGTACAAAGTACTTGTCTTGTATTAGAATAATCATAGGACTAACTGTATGAATAACACAAATTAAAATTTGTACTAGCAGCACAAACTTTTGTAATAGCAGTAGTATCTTTTAAAGCCAGCAGCACAAACAAAAATTTATTTACAAAAACACAAAGTTTAAAAATCATTGAGGATTAAGCATTCCAATACTTGCTACCAAGTACTGAAACCTTCCAACATCAAAAGCTTTGGTTAGCAGATCTGCAAAATTGAACTCTGAAGCAATTTTAAGAACTTGAATTAATCTTTTCTCATTGCAGTCTCTTATAAAGTGATGTCTAATTTCAATGTGTTTTGTTTTAGAATGTTGCACTGGATTTTTAATAATACAAATTGTACTACTATTATCAATATGAATAACAGTGTTTAAGAAATTATACCCATAGTCAAGGAGTTGGTTTTGAAGCCATAGAACTTGACCACAGCAACTTGCAGCAACTACATATTCAGCTTCAGTTGTTGAATTAGCCACAATTGTTTGCTTCTTACACTGCCATGAGACAAGTCTACTCCCAAGGAATTGACATCCTCCAGTTGTTGACTTCCTGTCCAAGCTAGCACCAGCATAATCACTATCCGAAAATGCTACCAAGTCAAAAGGTGATTCCCTTGAATACCATAGACCCAACCTAGGTTGACCCTTGAGATATCTAAAAATTCTCTTGACTGCAGTTAAATGAGAAACCTTTGGAGTTACTTGAAATCTTGCACAAGCACAGACAGAGAACATGATATCAGGTCTTGATGATGTGAGATACATCAAAGATCCTATCATAGATCTGTATGTGTGTACATCTACATTTTCTCCATCTAAGTCTTTTAGAAGAGGTTTCTCAGAGTCCATTGGTGTGCTTGCCATTTTTGAATCAGCAAATTGAAATTTTCTAAGTATCTCTGCAACATACTTGTCCTGAGAGATAAAGATTCCTTCATTTTATTGCTTAACTTGCAGACCCAAAAAGAATGTGAGTTCTCCCATAGAACTCATCTGAAACTTATCATGCATAAGTTTCTCAAACTCTAAACACATCTCCTTCCTAGTAGATCCAAAGATAATGTCATCCACATACACCTGCACTAACAGAAGATCCTTCTTGTGTTGTTTGATGAAAAGTGTCTGATCAATCTTTCCTCTTTGAAATCCATTTTCCAATAAGTAGGAAGCAAGTGTTGCATACCAAGCTCTTGGTGCCTGATGAAGGCCATAGAGAGCTTTAACTACTCTGTACACTTTGTCTGGATGTTGTGGGTCAATGAAGCCTGGAGGTTGTGAAACATACACCTCTTCTTTAATTGTTCCATATAAAAATGCACTCTTGACATCCATTTGATAAACTGTGAAGCCTAAAAATGAAACATAAGCTAAGAAAAGCCTAATTGCCTCAATCCTTGCTACTAGAGCATAAACCTCATCATAGTCTATTCCTTCTTGTTGTGTGTACCCTTGAGCTACTAATCTAGCCTTATTCCTAATCACTATTCCCCTTTCATCCCTTTTATTCTTGAAAACCCATCTAGTGCCAATTACCTTTGCATCCTTAGGTAAATCAACTAGCACCCATACCTTCTGAATCTTGAACTGAAGAAGCTCCTCTTGCATAGCTTCTACCCAGCTTGAATCATCTAAGGCTTTCAGAATGTTCTTTGGTTCATCTTGTGAGAGAAAACATACAAACAAGCAAGAGTTTGAAAACTCATGCTGCTTTGAAGCATAAAGGGCATCAAGAAGCCCTTGTTGGTCTGAAGACATCAGTTGTTGTCTTGTCTTCACACCTGATTGTACATCTCCAATCACATTATCTAGGGAGTGGACTTTGTGAATTCTTGTTTGTGGAGTAGAAGGAACTTGATAATTTGATGGAAGATTGTTGAAATCCACCTCATTATCTGAGAATTCTGCTTCTTTCATTTCTGAAGGGCCAGCAGCAGAATCATTTGGCCTAGCAGCAGGAACATTAAGCCTAACAGCAGAATCACCAGCAGAAACAATTTGTTGTTCCAGAGTTCCATCTTCTTTCCTTTCATCTTCAACACCTTCTTTAGCTTTGCCAGAAGAAGATTCATCAGTTGTTGAAGTTGATTCCACACTTGTACTTGACCATATTGGCATCCAAACATGATCTTGGTTTGTCTCCTTTTCTAACCTTGCCTCATCTGTTGCTTGAGAACCTGAAAAATCATTAGTTTTTGCAACAACAGGCACATAATTCATTGATTTAGTTAGAGTTTCAAGATCAAATAGCCATTTTGGTCCTTGACCTTCTACATTGGATTTATCTTCCAAAAAATCCACATGTAGATTTTCTTCTACAATCATAGTTCTTGTGTTGTATACTCTAAATGCTTTGCTATTAAGAGAATATCCAACAAAGAATCCTTCATCTGCTTTACCATCGAATTTTCCTAAATGGTCTAAGGTATTGAGAATTGTCACATGACATCCAAAAGGTCTAAGAAATCCTATTGCAGGAGTTCTACCTCTAAAAAGTTCATATGATGTCTTATTGTGAGGCTGTGCAACTAAAACTCTATTTTGAACATAGCAAGCAGTGTTGACTGCTTCAGCCCAAAAAGTTATAGGTAGCTTAGAATCAGCTAACATAGTTCTAGCAGCTTCTATTAGTGTTCTATTCTTTCTCTCAACAACACCATTCTGTTGTGGTGTTCTAGCAACACTAAATTCTCTCCTAATACCCTTTTGTTTGCAGAAATCATCCATAACTCTATTCTTAAACTCTGTCCCATTATCACATCTAATGACTTTCACTTTCTTGTCTACTTGGTTTTCTATCTGTGTAATGAATGTCTTAAGAATGCTTGTAGTCTCATCCTTAGTAGATAGAAAGAAAACCCATGTAAATCTAGTATAGTCATCAATTATAACAAGACAATATCTCTTATGCATTATACTACTTACTGAAACAGGTCCAAATAAGTCCATATGCAGCATAAACAATGATTGATTGATAGAGTTAAAAATCTTGGGCTTACAAGTGGCTTTGTGTTGTTTGCCTTTAAGACAAGCAATGCATGTTTGATCATTTTCAAATCTTTTGTGAGGTAAACCTCTTACCAAACCATTCTTAACAATTTTATTTATGGTTTTGAAGTTAATATGACCAAGCCTTCTATGCCATTTCATTGATTCATCCAATGTGTCCTTTGCAACAAGACAAGTTAAATTCTTTTTAGGAACAATGTTCTTCATGTCAACACTGTACATATTGCCCTTTCTAGGAATTTTAAGAAGTACTTGACTTTCATCGGGCATCTTAAAATCAGGAGAAAGTACAAGACATTCAGTCTCATAGAAAAGAACATTGTTCTTTTTGTCACACATTTGTGAGACACTAAAAAGATTATAATTTAGCTCTTTTACATAGAACACATATTCAAAATCTAAATTTCCAGTTTTAATGGTACCTTTACCGGAAATTTTGCCACCAACACCTCCTCCAAAGGTAACATAGCCTCCATCTATTGATTGAAAATCTGAGAGATAAGACTTGTTGCCTGTCATGTGCCTAGAACATCCACTATCTGAGTATCCTTGATCCTCTTGCTGATCATTTGAATGTTCCTGCACATAAATGAGAAGTATTAGTTTCTTTTGGGGACCCAAGCCATTACTGACTTGGATCTGCCTCTTGCATCAATGTAATTTAATATTTTAAGGACAGTTGATGCAACATTGGATTTAAGAATCCAACATGCTGAGGCTCTAACAGCATTTGCCCTGTTTCCCTTAGCAGCAGAATGAACTGATTGCTTAGCAGTAGGAACTGCTAACTTTTCAGTTCTACCCTTTGGTTTCCAAACTTGTTTTTGAACTACTGCTTTTGTTTGAATGGGCCTTAGAACAGTCTTTGGTGCATGTTTGAAAAATGTTTTTGCACCCTTAGCTGTTGATTTTGGGTTAACAGTCATAGATGGTCGAGCAGCAGGAACAATTAGTCTAGCAGCAGGAACCATTTGTCTACCAGCAGGATCTGTGTTTGAGATAGACTTATTTGAGACTGTTTTGGGTTTTGTTCTATTAACACTAGAACTAGAGTGAAAGTGAGTTTGAGGAGTTTGCCTTTTGAAATTCACCCTATTGTTTTCATACCCAATTACCCAATGGTTGCAGAAAGCTGCAAGATGGTCAAAACTACCACATGTGTAACAAGCTTTGTTATAAAAAGCAAAGTCATCACCTAATTGGTTAGACTTGAGGTTGTTCCAATTCCTTTGGTTACCTCTGGGCTTGTTGGTGGTTCTATATTGCTCACAATACCTAACTGGTTGCCTAACATGCTTAATGTTTGATTTAGGCTTATCAGTATTGTGTTTGACTATCTTAGGAACACTTGTTCCTACTTTCTTAACCACTTCAGGTTTAGACATAACCTGTTCTTCTTCATCACTATCAGTTGTACAGTCTTCAACAACTATAGCATCTCCTTGCTTAACAAAGGACACCTTGTCCTGATAAAGTAAAGTTTTATCTAAACTTTCATTTACCTTTTCTACCTTAAGACTCTCAGTAGTCTTAGAACCATATTCCATTATTGGTTCTTGAAACTCAGGTAAACCTGAATTTCCTAGGTCAATCCCTGGGGGTTTTGGAATGTCTCTATAAGGAGGTGGGACACTCTTATATCCTACTCCTGACTTAGCTCTATTAATCACTTGACATTCAACTATGTTGTGCACACCTCTAGAAGCATGTTCTAGTGTCTGTGTAGTCAAGTGAATGTTTCCATTTTCCTTTTTGACCCTATCAAAAGCTTCTCTCAAAAGCTTAATTTCAGCATCTCTAAAGAATATGTCCTGTCTTAGGAAAGCTTTGTCATCAGAAAAAGCTATTTCATTTTCCTTATAGTGTGTGATTTGTTTCTCTAGAGTCTCTAATCCACACTTATAGTTTATAAAGTTTTGAAAAGTGCTGCTTAGCTCTTTCTTTTGATCATCATATTGTTTGATTAAAACTTGTAGAGCATTAAGAGCAGTGCAAGTATTTGAACAAGCTTTATGATTTTGTACCTCAGTAGCAGAAAAAGCCATAAGTGCCATCTGAGCAGGAGTTTCTTCTTCATCTGCCATGAAGCTCCAATCAAACCTAAGCCATCAATAGCTACCATAGCTTTTGGCTCAATAACCTCCTCTGTTTTGGATTTGCTTCCAAAACCTCTATTTTTTCTATCTTGCTGCCTTGGCCTTCTACATTCTCTTGAGAAGTGCCCCATCATGTGGCAGTTATAGCACTCTATCCTTGACTTATCAAAACCAGCAGCATCAGTGTTGCTGATTATGAGCTTCTTCCCCGTCTTGTGATAGAACTTCTTGGCTCTCATGCTAAGAAGAGAAATTTGCCATTTTAGATCCATTTCCTCCAGATCATCTTCATGGATCTCTTGGAGGTCTTCATAGGAGAGCATGGACCCATTATTTTGACTTGTAAGAAATGCACAACAAGTCTTTTCATCTAAGATACCTATGGTACTGCTTGATGAACTAGCAGTACCAACACCATCAATAACTTTCACCTCTTCACTTGATTTTGAGGTAATAGGAGTTGACATAAATGCCTTGTTCCCAGTATTAGAACTAGTACCTCCATTCTTCTTCAAATATTGCTCAACAATCTTGAAGTTGCTATACAAATCTATAAGCTCCATTATATCAAGGTCTGGCTTATTCTTCCAGACAACAACATGCATAGCCCACTCTTCTGGTAGGCTTCTCAGAAATTTTGAGTTCAAATCTTCTTGAGGTATTTCAACCCCAAGAATAGCAAGTTGGCTCACAATGTTCTGAAGCCTATTAAACATGTGGTCAAGAGATTCATTGTATGTAAAGGAGAAGTTTTCAAACTGCTACTTGAGCAGTGTCTTGTGGGTTTTCTTGGTGGCTTCATTTCCACCATATCTGGCAATAATAGCTTCAAATAATGACTTGGCATCTTTGAACTTGCTGAAGTTTAGAAGTTGATCATTGGGAATGGTCATCATCAGCATGCTTCTTGCCTTCAAGTCATTTTTCTTCTTTATTCTATCTTCTGCAGATGTTGGCTTTGTCTGCAGAGTTGACGCCACTTTTCCGTCCACTGTTGATGTAGTGGTGTTAGGCAGGTAAGAGTCTCCATCTTCAATGATTTCCCAAAGTGCATAATCTTGCACTTGGAAATATTGCTCTATCCTCAGCCTCCACATCTCAAACTCATTCTGTTTGAGCATGGGAATCTTCGCAGCGACATTTGTCTGAATAGATTCAACGTCCATTTCTACTTCTTCTTCTAAATCAAATATCAGCCTGAGCTCTGATACCACTTGTTGAGGATTCGTCACACGGTTAAGGTGGTTAAACCTTTTGTACTTTGTGTGTATGATATATTGAGTTAATATGATTAAGTATGCGGAATCTACTTAATCACACTTAGAAGGTTATTATGATTATGGAAATGGAACAGTTGTGTTTGTTATTGAACAAGGAACAATGAAAGATTAACACCAAATGATTCAATCTTATTAAGATAATAATACGAGTGATCTTGAGTTATCACTAGGGTTACAACCTTGAATCTTAAGTTTCTATATCTTGTGATATTGTTGTGTTTGTTCTAGTTCTAACAGTTATGAAAGTTCTAAGTATTTTTACAATATCAACTAACTTAATATCTAGTCTAAGATCTTCTTTTATAGTCCAAGAAGATCTTTACAATATTGCTTAAAGTCTAGTCGAACTACTTGCTAACTTATCTTGAGTGTGTCAGTACATAAGATACAACATGTATCTGTGTACACAACTTGTTAACTAAGCACATGGGGTAAGATATTATCTACCGTATATTGTTGACCAAAATACACATAATATCTTTTCATACTTATCCACTTAGCAGCAGAATGTACATTAGCAGCAGCAATGAGTTATCGCTAGCAGCAGGAACAAGTACACTAGCAGCAACATCAACAGCAGCAAAATCAGTACACTACCAGCAGGAATGAAACTTTGCACTACCAGCAGAAACAAATATACTGCCAGCAGAAACATACTTAGAGAAATTCCCAATTCTTGAACTTCAGAATATTTAATTCCCAACACCTTACCTTTTTCTAACTTAAAAACGCGTTAAAAACGAAAATAGGATTTAGAACGGAATATATAAAAGCTTTAGGGGTAAAACATGTAGATTTTGGAAGATAGAGTCTTCTTGAGCCGAAAATGTAAATTTTACAAAGATATTAATATAAGGACTGTTTTGTCAACGATCCATATTTGAGGATGAAAATAGTCATTTTTGAAACTATAGGGTAAAAACTGTCATTTCACCAAAGTTGAAGGATAAAAGTAGTCATTTTTATAAAAGTTCAAGGATATAAAGTACAATATTTTTATATACACTTCGATAATATATTTCATCACTCAATGATTCGGATTTTGTTATAAAATTTATATAAGAAATATATATATATATCGACTCGAGACTTTTATAAAACTTATATATATATATATATATATATATATATATATGAAATACTTATATAACGATAAACGAACAAACAAAACCTAAAGACATGAAATAAGATAAAATCCAACTTTTGAAGAGACTTCGTTAATATTTAAACCGTTTAACAAAACACTTACGAAAAAAAATTAAAATCACGTATATAGGAATACGAATACTGAAACTTGATGTATTAACCTAGGTTGCGTGCCGGAGACGTTTATCAACTATATTTAATTTGTTTTCCATCCAGACTGCTCAGGTGAGTCATAGCCCCTCTTTTCTTATTTTGAACTCTTTGGGGGAGATACATGCTCGTTTTATTTACAAATCTTACTCGTTTTACTCGATTGATGAAACATTACTGAAACTTATTATATGCTGAACACAAGTAACTTACTGAACGTTATCCTGATTGTTATTGCCTAAGTTAACTGCTGCCTATTTATTTTTAAAAAAAGTCCCTCATATCATGCGCCATTAGTCACCTGCTGGGTGAGCGCGAATATAGTGAATAGATCTATTGGCCTGACGACCATTTGTACTAGCCGGATGCCCGGATGGATATCCTTAGTGGTAGCCGGTTAGGCAAATGCATTATATTTGAAATCTATAAAAAGTTTTTGGCAGACTCCTACTCGGGGACAAGATTACTTTCATTTAATTATGTTGGTAATACTAGAAACTGTTAGCGCATTGCGTGTCATGAGGCTTTGTGCAATAATTATTATTTACCCATAATTGTATTCGTTACAATTGTCCTCTTAAACTTGAAACTTGTGTTAAACTGATTTGCTTACAAACATTACGAATTTACTCAACTTTTTGATTACTGAAATGAACTGTTTTACTTATAAACTCTATGAACTCACCAACCATTGTGTTGACGCTTTTAGCATATTTATCTCAGGCCCATAAAGAACGAGGATGGCAAGGAGGAGCACGGATATATCAAGAAGGCTATAAATTTTATTATCATTCGAAAACTTATTATGTAAACCTTGAAACCTCTGGGACCTCATTTTGTAAACTCTGATATTTATAAAATTCGAATGATAAATCTTTTAAAACGACTCAAATAGAGATCGTTTTCTATTACAATAACTGTTGTACTATCGAGTAACACCCAGCTTGAATTCCGCTGCGTATCACGAAATTGGGGTGTTACATTATGTTTCAAAACCTCAATAAAAAGCTCCAGTTCTGATTATGAGGCCCATTGTGCGTTATAAGTGAAATAAACGATCCTCAAATTAAGTAGAATGCCTAAATTATTTTTTTTAAAGTTGACCGATTATGCCGATTCGGCCAATTTTTGACAGATTAGTGGCCGATTTTTGCCTATGCCCATTTTTTCCACCGATTTTCAAAATCAACAAGGTATAAGGCCGATTACCGATTAATCGGCCGATTCGGCTGATTTTTGTAACATTGACTAAATGTATAAAGTATAATGTGGAGGGATCAATTTAGAAATTTGTGTGGAAAACTAGAGGGGGGTTGAATAGTTTACGTCTTTTTAATTTATGAAAACTTTTGTTTACTTTTTTTAAACTTCGATTCTATCTTATGTGAATTCAACTCTTGATCAATATGAACAAATATAGATAAGCAAGACAAATAAAGTAAATATAATGAAATAAAAGATAGAGATGGAAAGATCAAACCACAACATGAAGATTTATAGTGGTTCGGCTACAAGGACACCTTCCTTGCCCTACTCCACTCCTCGAGTCACCTACTCGAGAGTTTTCTTTACTATGTCAACAAACTCCCTTATGGCGGAGAAACCTTACACAACTTTAGCTTACACCGGTTTAACGACACAAAGCTAGATGTCGAGTTCTAATCGTAGCTAGAACCAATCTCACGACTTGTACACAACTTAATCATGACTTCTTCACGATGGCTTCACGACGGCTTCACGACTACTTCACGACTACTTCACAACAACTTCTACACTACTTCTTTACAACACAACTAGTTACTTACACTTAGATCTACTTATCACAACTATACAACACTTTACACAACTACAATGATGATATGAGTTAAGCTATAATACTTCTCTCTAGTTGAAGGAGTATTCTTCTTTTGCACTTTGATGGTGGAAGCTTGGATCACTTAGAAACCAATGCTTAAGAGAGTATGATCAAAGGGTTTTTGGAAAGGATTTACAAGGGTAGGCTGGTATTTATAGGCAGAAAAACTGGACAGCTGAAACCTACTGGAACAGGGCCGGCCCCCTTAAATAGGGGGGCGGTCCCCTTAATTTTAAGGGGGCCGCCTAGTATAATTAAGGGGGCCGCCCCTCCCTAGCCGTTGCCCAGTTTTGTCTTTTTGTGGGGAAGGTTTTTCTGGAACATTTTTACTGATTTTGGTTGAAAATTTGA